>PVJC01003247.1:0-72249 GCA_004026665.1 Murina feae
AAGAAAACCAGCTCCTAATTCTTGCTCCAATGACAGACAATCCAGTTCCTCTTTATATGTCACTGGATCCCCTCAAGCTGCTGTCCCAGTGTTGGAGTTCAGAGGAAGTGAGTCCAAGTAAGTGTGTGTGCTTACCCTTTAAGAGGGATTGTCTGGGTCTCCAGCAGCCTCCATGTCATTCAGCACAATCCTAGCTGAGTTTTACAACCTAAAGTTACAGGGACTTCTCTTCCCAGCTCTAGGCCCCAGGTAGTCCTCCCAATTAAAAAATGCCACACATGGGTGTGGACCAGCTGGTTCCATGCCTCTGACTCTCCTACCAGTATCAATGTGTTTTCTTCTTTATTTCTTTAGCTGTACTATTTCCATCCAACCAGATTTCATGTGTTTCTGAATGATAGTTGTTCTGTATTTTAGTTGTAATTTTGATGTAGTTATGGGAGACAGCAAGTACCATTGCTTACCTATACCACTATCTTGGTTCTCTCCTATTTTTAAACATAGAAGAACTAAGAAACTATAGTTTCTGTGAGTCATTGTTTTTTGGGTGGTGAGGATGGGGTGTGGGGGAAGTATCCTAGAGGATATAGAAATAGATCTTTAAAAGGTTGGCTCTTTGATTATATGTGACCTAAGGGATAATGCTGCCTTTGAATGTAGCCTAGATACAAATAAGAAATCATGCAGATGGGGAAAGTTCTGCTCCTTCAGTGAAGGGCTTTGGAAATGCCACCCCAAAATGCTGGTGGCCAAGGACCTGAGGGTGCCAGGTCTTCATTGAGTCCCCTGAAAATTGAAACTGTTACTTCCTTTCAGGGAATCCCTTGTTTGTCAGTTTATTCTGGAAGCTACTTCTGCCACAAAGAGTTCAGGATATCAAGTGATGGAATAACAAGCTGCACAGACTTTTAAAATATCACATAAAAGGACTTAGCAAATTGTAAGATTTTAGGCAGAAAATCAAAACAACAAAGACATCTTTTGAAGGTCTCACTATTGACGAGGCAAGTGGGCTTAGAGACACAGTCAGAGTGCTTGACCCTAGTAGAAAATCTGCTTCTTATCCTGGCCAGTGTGGCACAGTTGGTTGAGCATCATCCTGTGCACCAAAAGGTCGCTGGTTTGATTCCTGGTCAGGACACATACCCAGGTTGTGGGTTCACGTAGGAAGTTAGTGATCACTATTTCTCTCTCCCTTCCTCTCTTTGTAAAATCAATAAGAACATTTTAAAAACAAACAAACAAAATGCACAAATAAAAAACACTCTGCTTTTTACTTTGGTAATGATGGATGCTGTGTAAAGAAACAGGATCAGTTATTGGAGATCCAACACCCTATGGAAATATTATGTTTCTATAAGGAATTTTGTAAAAACTTGCAGAGGCAAAAATATGCTGTAATGAAGCTAACCTACTAAGGAAAGATAAAGTCTAAAGTCTACGAAACTTGAAAAGAATATTACCCAATTTAAGAAGAACATAGAGCAGTTATTGTGGAAAAATGATTGAAATAGGACTATTTAGAGCTCAGTGAGCTAACTAAATTATGTAGGAACTCTTCGAAAGGTGTCTGAGAAGCTCTGTTTGCAGAGAGAAGGAAATTGAAGGGTTAAGTCAGTGCATTTTGCTGTTGATATAGAGGCAGATTTAAAGAAACAAATCAGAGAAGGAGGAAGATGAAGTGCTCATAGACAAACCTTGTCTAAATCCTTTGTTTCTAACATAAGCTGAGTGGTCAGGGGTCATTTAAGCATGACTTTTGTCCAAAATACTGCTGGAGAACAAAAGAAAAAGCCTTGCAGCAGAAAGTAGGGATTATTAATCACTCTTCTCTCCAGAAATGTGAGGTTCTGCAAGAAGAGCAGACTCATGACTCATGTAAGTAGGAAAAGAGATGGTAGAAGCTACCAACTGCAGGAGTGAAGACTTACAAGCAGAGGAATGAAGAAACATTGAATGAATTATGGCCAACAGAGAGATCTTACAAACCTTAGACTGTTTTTCATGGGGAGAAAGCTCATGACAGCTGGCCCACTATTCTCACAGTGGAAGTGAAACATGCCAGCCTGGGACAGAAATTAATGCAGCTAAACTGATGATGTCTAGAGTGAAATCCTCTTCGCCATCTCCTCTGCTCCACCCAGTAAATTGGAGGCACACACAAAAGATCTGCCCAGTACCCATGTGGATGATGCCTCCATAGCTCTGAATTTCTATTCTCTTACGGAAGAAATATATCCCTTCCAGTGTGGGTGGGCCCAAGTCTGGTCTGGAGAATCATATGAGGTTTTTGGAATAAAATTTGCCTAGGACCTGGGCACCAGGAGCTTTTATCAATAAATCCAAGTAACATCTCCTCCCCTCCCCCCCTTTTTAAAAAATAAAAAATGTCTTTATTGATTTTAGAGAAAGGGGAAGAGAGAGGGGGAGAGAGAAACATCAATGTGAGAGAGAAACATCGATTGATTGCCTCCTGTTACCGGCAACTGAACCTGAGATCTGGGTATGTGTCCTGACCAGGAATGAAACAGGCGACCTTTCAGTGCAGAGGACAACACTCAACCAACTGAGCCACACATGCTTCCCTTTCACAGCGATGAATAGCAAGGAACACTGGGGTCAGAGGACCTGAAGGTTCGATGGGAGGAGGTCCAGGAGTCCACCTCATGTGCACTCGTGGTTCTGGGCCTCTGTGCTTCTTCCCCTTCACACTCCTGCTGGGCTTCTCCTGCAGGCGCGGAGCATTCCACACTTGGAGAAGATGTTCACACAGGGGAAGGGGCATGCCTTCTGGCCCTGGAGAGAGTCCACCCTTCAGAAGCTGAGACCCTCAAGTCCTGTGCTTCTGACCTGACACGACCACTTCACCCTCATCTCATCCCAAGGCTTTGTCTCCACCTTTTTTCCAGTTTCAGGAACGTCCTCAGGCTCCACGGTTGGCTCTCCTCTCACAGCTTGTCACAGGATGGCCCACAGGCCTCCCCGCTTCTGCAAAGGTGACAGTGAGCGGGCTGTGGAAACATCCCTTATGCTTCACATCCATTTCCATTGTACTGCTTGTTTCTGAATTTTTATTTGCTTAGTCTTACCTGAAATTGTGCATTTTGAGCCACAAATGAAGAAGACTCTGAAGATGAAGCCGCCTATAGTATTATCTGTTTTATTTCCATTGCTGTAATTCAAGTAATTAACAAATTATTTTAAACATTGTGAAAACATTTAAAAACAAAATACTCTTAATGAACATTTTCAAAATTCAAAAGTGTTGTCAAGGAACACTAAAATGGAAGAAAACAGCCCATATTGCAATTTGAAGTGTAGAGAGGAGGGCTCACCTACATACGTAATAACTTCTTCACTCGGGAACTGAATAACCGGAAATGTCACACACACTACTTGTTCCTTTGTACTAGTTGGTGCTTTTATCCTACAAACTGGTTGAAATCATATGTGCTCCTGAGCGGGGCACCACACTGCCCCTTTAATGGTGCCCGGGCCTCTCAGACCCTGTTCTCTTTGGGTCAGCAGAGCCCAGGGAGAATGGGTTATGCCACAATGGGAAGTGAGGGTGAGAAAACAGGGCTTGCTTTACAGTGCTGCCCAAAGCCACCTTGGTTCTAGATGTAGAACCAAGTGCATACCATATACTGGTGCTTTTCCAGGTGAGAAGAAGAAAACTGTGTAATGGGCCTTCCAAGGAGAATGGAATGGCTCTAACTCCTCGTCCAGATAAACCAGAATCCCCCTTCCCCGTGGGGCCCTCAGGCCTTTGCAATACACAATCTTCATCCTTTAAAATGGTGAATTCATCCACCCAATACTTGCTGTGCATCAGGCACTGTTGTGGGCAGCAGAATGACAACAGGGAATGATCAGGCCTATATCCCTGCCGCCTGGAGCTAGCATTGCACTTAAAGTTGTTGGGTTGGAAAAGTATGATTCCTCAGGTCTGCAGTTTCCTGCCTTTTGTTGTTGTTGCTTCTTCCTCGTTTCCTTTCCTATCATTACTTTTTAATCCCATTTTTAATCTTGTTTGTACCTTCCTCTTCTCTCTCCTGTGTGTGGTGGAATGAAGTAATTGAAGGTTACAAAGGACTTAGTTGATACTGAATAGAGTGTCCGGGACACCTTATTAGACAGGTGCCACCAAGGGGATCTGAATCACAGATATTTCAATGACAACACTGTTCCAGCCTCCAATCTGGCTTCCCTCCCCCCATCCCCCTTTTCTATTTCTTTTTCTCTATTACCTGATATATAAAAATAAGTGGCTGATTCTGGGATTTCATAGAAAAAAAAAAATCCACAAAACAACTTCCTCCGCCCCGCCTCCTCCCACACAAAGTAACAAACCTTCAGCCTAAAAATTGGTGTCTTTAGTCATTATAGGATCATCACTAAGGTGACCTCTAAGGCAAATCATCCCGAAACGATAGCCAGGGAAGAGTGAAGTTTCAATGCCAATGGATTCCACCTTCCCAGGCTGCTCTGCGAGTAACACGGCACAGAAAGACAAAGGTGAACCTGCTTTCCCAGACACACCTACCCGTTGTCAGGGCTGCCGGTGGGGGGCGAGGGGGGGAGGTTTGGAAGGTTTGCCAATGGCAGTTTGACTTCAGAATACAAGAGGCAGGAATAAGAGCTGCCCTTGCATTGCTTTCTCAGCCTCTCACTGACCACAAGTAGCTATGAGACCTCCGACGAGCGACGAGCCACCCCACCTACCCCTGCAGGGCCGCCTTTATCTGTAGATGGAATAAGAAGAATAACATGCTTTCCTGAGATGAGATCATGCTGCCATGTGCTTTGAACTCTTTTAAGGTTGGCACTGAGGAACCCCACGGTGTTTTTATAGCCGTGGTGGTGACACATCAATGTTGGATTAATATAACCTGTGTAGTTGCACCCTGGAACATCATTTTCTTTAGCGTCTGTGTTCTTTCACACCCCTTGCCTGCAGAAGTGTTACCTAGATTAGACTTACAAAATGTGTTAATTTAGTGTCATTGAACTTTGCTTTTTTCCTTTTCTCCCCCCCGTAATTGTCAGGCTTTAGTTATTGAGTGGCTGCTGTTGTATGGAGAGAGTAGGTATGTTGTTTCAATAGATTTGCAGTGTTATTGCGTGTGTGTGCATGTGCACGTGCCTGCGCTACAGAGCACACTGCAGGTAGCTAGCTTTAGTTCTGCTTGACCTCAGGCTTTTTCTCTGCAATGGAGATGCCTTTCTAATCTTAGGTGTGTGAAATGTTTGCACTGTCTTTCCTTTGAATAAACTGTCACCTTAGGCTATATTGCCGTAAGAAGTAAAGGAAACTTCATACCACTGTCCCTACTATGTTCCTACATGTGATTCAATTCAAACCTTTGTTAATAAGTGACTTAATGACTTCTACTTTTTTTTCCAGGTCTTTCTGCTTATGATGCCTTTATTTTCCCCTAAAATCCCAACGTCCAGCACTTATGATGACACTATCAGACTCCTGTCTGGTCAGACCCCAAGTTCTCCCTCCATCCATCAAAGGTGTCTTTTGCTCTAAGAGAGATGGAGTGTTGAGGTGTGGAGACTTGCCCCGTTTGACTGAAGATGAGATCAGGTAATGCCCCTTCCACATCACTCAGCACTCTGCCTCTCGCTGCTTTGCTGCTGTGGGACTCAGGAGCAATTTATTCTTGAATTGTTCCTCATTTGGTGCCAGAGAGTTTTCAACACACCATTGGAAGTGTCCAGTGGAGAGAGCTGTGCCATTCTGTAAAGTAGGGGGCGGTGATGTGGAAGCCAGCTGGAAAAGGTGAGCTCACAGAAGGCAGACCGTTCTCAGGCCCAGTGCAGGCCCAGGGCTCACAGGAAAGGGCGCCCGTGTAAGCTGGAGACCTGTAAACAGACCTTAATGCAACTCATGACTCTGCACCCCTGGGAAGTCTCTATGTCTCTCCAGTTTGCATTCCTTGCTCTGAAGCTCACTTTGGTACAGACCAGACATCCAAAGAGAGAGAGACCCAATCTCTCTGGCTCTCAAATGCAAATTGCTGCAAAAGGGATTCTACTTGGGCCCAGATCTCCAACCTCCAGGCCAGAAGCGCAGTCCACTGGGCAAGCACTGTGAGGAGCCCACCGTGGTAACCACCGGTGCGAGGGAGGGGCCTTTTCCATGGAAGTGTGCATGGAGATGGAGCAGGCTTGGGGTGTGTGGGTGGGGTGCAGGTAGGGATGCTGGTGGATAGAGAGCTCTCTGACCAGTGTGAGGGTTTTCATTTTTAGCTCTGAGGAGATAGGTCACTCTACCATCCAAGCAGGGTTGTGGCTAATTTAGCCTGGATTTTTTAAAAATATGCTTTTATTGATATCAGAGAGAGGAAAGAAGAGGGAGAAGAGGGTAGAAACATCTATGGTAAGAGAAAATAATTGATCAGCTGCCTCCTGCCTGCCCTCTACTGGGCATTGGGCCCACAACACAGAGCATGATGAGGAACGGAACTGTCACTTCATAGTTCATGGGCTGACACTCAACAATGAACCACACCGGCCAGGCTGGCTGGGATTTTTAAGCACTATTAGAGTTTGTAGGAAGGCCTGGACAGCGGTCCCTTTCCCTCCCTGAGCCCTGCCGCAGCCATGTGGTTTTAACAGTTAATGGCATTTGTAAAGGTGCCACTCCTCCCAACTCCACACAAGAATTTCCACGGCGCATATTGGGCTGAGGGCAGGATCTGGGCAGCACTGGTTCATTTCTCAGCCTCAAACGGGCTTTGGTCCAGGAATGGGGCAGCACCTGGAAGGGGGATCCCATTTCCATCAGCGAGTCTGCGCAGAAGTGTTTCCTCACTGGTGCTGTTGTTGTTGGACTAGGAACCAGGCCCTGTAGGAGCCCAGAGGGAAGGGGCGAGCAGGCGGAATATGAAGAAGTGAAAGGTTCAAGGAGCAAGTTTCAGGCTGGTGTGCTGTCACATCCTCTCTAATCTGGAGAGAAGCCTTAAATATTCCTCCAAGGGGAGTCCAGGTTGCAAAAATGAAGCAGAAGGGCAGAGTGGAAAAAGCATCACGTTTGGAAGAAAATAACTGATTGAATGGCGACACTAAGGGATATAATACCTCCCCATGCGTAGTTACTATGAGTACTTAAAGCCCATAAAGCTGTTCCTAGCACAGGGTAGGTGCGCGTTGATAGGTGCCTATTAGCGCCATTGTTACCATATGGATGGGGTTGGAAAAAACAAGATCAGGAGAACAGGAGTCTGCATTGCGTGCTGATGACAGGAAGAAAGTATAAGGGAACTTTGTGATGTGAGCAGGGAGAGCTCAGATCTGCTTTTCATCTCAACCCAGCCGCTGTGGGTCCATGGGCAAGTGGCCTCCTCAAGGCCCTCACGGGGTGCTGGGGACTAGAGAAGGTGGGTTGTGGGCACCTGCTGAGCAGGGCCTGTGTCTGCACTGGGAAGCGGGGGTAGTGGGCTCTTAGCAGCAGCTTTGAGGGGCTCTTGGAAAGGAAGTTGACTCAGAAGAGACATGAACTATAAAGTAGAATTGTTATAGAGTCAACAACTTTTTGTGACTCATCCTGGATTCTCAGAGGAGAGCCTGTTATAGTTTGGGTAGCAAAATACCCAGAAGCCCTTTAGGAAGATGGGACTTGGTCAAACGCTTTTGCTAAATGACTGTCCTTCCAAGCCAACGTCACCTTTCTTTTTTTTATTTTAAAACTAGACGCCCGGTGCACAAAAGTTTGTGCACTCAGAGGGGTCCCTCAGCCTGACCTGTGCCCTCTCGCAGTCTGGGACCCCTCGGGGGATGTCCACCTACTGGCTTAGGCCTGCTCCCTGGGTGATTGGGCCTAAGTTGGCAGTCAGACATCCCTCTGGGAGCCTGGGAGCCCTCGGGGGATGTCCACTTGCCAGCGGGGAGCAGGCCTAAGCTGCAGTTATTTCCCCTTTTGTGACTGGCTTAGCTCACTGAGACTAATGTCTTCAAGGTTCATCCATGTTGTGGCAGGTGTCAGAATTTCCTTTTTTTTTTTTTTTTTTTAAGACACAGTCACCTTTTAAGCAGGTGCCTAGATATTTGAGTGAGGGTTTTTCGTGGGATCAGATCACCGGAGACCATTTTGTTAAACTTAGTTCTGCCCTTCTCCTCCATATTGCCACCCTTACTCAGCTCAGTCTCTCCCTATTCAAGTAACAGTTTCTTAACCTGCTTTGTCCTGTGGTTCTCAGGACTGCCCGCCTTCTGACCCCTTTGCAGTTCTCCCACCTGGCCTTCCCCTCTGAGTGCCTGTTCCCTACCCAGGTCTCCCCCCTTCTCCATCTGGCTCCTCCCCCCCTCCCATTCTGCTCTGCTCTTGCCTCTCCTAGAAAGTCCTCCCATTGGCCCCAGCTGCCCTGGGTGAGCTCCCAGTCACTGCTTATTTTTAGCCCAGCACTTGCATTGCATTTGTGTGTGTTTCCCCCTATTTCTTTCACTAAAAGAGCTTTGTCTTCTCCTTTTTTTAAATTTTGTATCACTTGTGCCTGGCACACAGTATTTACTCAATAATTGTTTGTAGGTAAACTTATGCATGAATAAGTGAAAAACTACTAGGGTGGCCTTATGTACAAGCCAGGTGCTGTCATGACTATTGATGGTCTTGAGAGCTGCGTTTTATGGACTGAGATGAGCTATAAGAAAGACCTCTTTTGGTGGAGACATATGTTTGGGCTGACTACTTAAGGGGCCAGATTTACTTAGATATGGTCCCATGCAAAGATAATACATAGACTACCTGCCTTTGCAGGCCTCCTGCTCTCTGATTCACTATACATATATGTACAGACATACATAAAATCTTCTTGAACTACTGAGCAGATGCAGAAAAGTGCTCGGACTGTAGGTGTGTGGCTTGAGGAACGTCCTGGTGACCACGTTAGCCTCCCCGAAGGCCCTGGTGCCTCCCACCCCGTGAGTAACTGCTGTCCTGGCCCCTAGCACCAGTGGTTAGTCCTGCCAGGTTGGGACTCTCTAACAATGGAGTTGGCTGTTTGTACTCGTGTGCATCTTGCTCCTTTTGGAGAGATTCATTCATCTCACTGCACATCCACCCCCACCCTCCTCCCCCACCTCGGAGCCCTGCTCTGCAGCATGCTGGGATGGGGACCTGTCCATGGGACCACGGAGTGTGCGCCTGTGTGAAGCCGGGTGGGGGCAGCCCGGGAGACAGCGCTCACCAGCTTCAAGGGCATCATTGTGTCTCCCAGCTCTTAGCACAGGGCCTGGGCACAGATGGCTTCAGTAAACGTTTGCTGAGTGAGCTCAATGAATGGCATGTTGTCACTGGACCTTGTCATTTGTCCCTTGGCTTGCTCCCTGGTTCTCCTTGAAACACAGCTGCTTTATTAGGCAGTTGTGCTTGTTTTCAGTGCCAGGAAGAAACAGCCAGCGCAGAAACGAACCCTCCGGGCAGCCGTGTTCTCAGCAAAGGCGACCGCCTTTGTGCCAAGAATAGAACTGTCTACACCCTGGACGCGGGTTTAGGGCCCATCGGTCTGGGCTCAGAGGGGGCAGGCGACGGGGCGGCAGAAAGGCCAAGCGTGACTGAGACAGTATCTGGGCACCGATTCAGGGGACAAGGGCTCTGACATTCTGGGAAAAATCCCCGCACCTCCCAGCACAGCCAGCCCACCTGCCCCTCCCACCCAGAACCTCTGCGGAAGGATCTCTGCTTCTACATCACGTGGGCCCTTTCAGTGGGAGGGGAGGGGAGGGGAGGGGAGGGGAGGAGGGGAAGGGGGGAGAGAGAGAGAGAGAGAGAGAGAGAGAGAGAGAGAGAGAGAGAGAGAGAAGGGTTTGGGAGAGACACACACACACAAAAGGGAGGAGAGAGACACACACCCACACACAGAGGGAGGGAGAAAGAGAGGCTTTTGTTCTGCCATCGACCATAATTGCTTACCTTGGCTGAGGGTTTTAATAAAGAATCAGACGGTCCACCCAGCAGACAGGATGGTGTTTCAGGGCACTGATCTGAAGCCATCGATATAAATCCTGTCTCCTGTGTGAGCGCTGTTTCTGTGTGAGCGCACTGTAGCTCACTGTTTCTTTGCCTCCTGGGTGAGTCTGTGCCACACCAACCCTCCGCCTTCCATCCTTACAGGAACCCTCCTCAGCACACTCACACCTCCCTTACCTCACTCAGCCATGAAAAGATTTCCCACTCGTGTGTTTGCTTGTCTAAAAAGCATTGAGTCACAGAATAAAATCCCATGGAGAGGGACACAACTAAACTATTAAAATTGGGACTGTGTAAGGAATTCTGTGGTATCAGATGAGAAACTCAGAGCCAAAATCAATAAATGTGATACATAAACAAATTGAGAGACAAAAATCACAGAATCATATCAATCAATGCAGAAAAAGCATTTGACAAAATCCTTTCTTGATAAAAACTCTCAGCAAAGTGGCAATAGAGGGATCATACCTCAACATAATAAAAGCCTTATATGACAAACCTATAGCCAACATCATACTCAATGGGCAAAAACTAAACTCATTTCCCTTAAGAAAGGGAACAAGACAGGGATGCCCACTTTTACCACTCCTGTTCAATATAGTACTGGAAGACTAGCCATAGTGATCAGACAAGAAGAAGAAATAAAAGGCATCCAAATTGGAAAAGAAGAAGTAAAACTGTCCTTATTCACAGATGACATGATACTATATATAGAAAACCCCAAAGACTCCATCAAAAAACTACTAGACTTAATAAATGAATTCAGTAATGTAGCAGGATACAAAATTAACACCTAGAAATCTATGGCTTTCTTATACACCAATAACAAACTCACAGAAAGAGAAATGGAAAAAACAATCGCATTTACAATTGCACAAAAGAAAAAATTAAGATACATAGGAATAAACTTAACCAAGGATGTAAAAGGCATGTACTCAGAAAACTACAGGACATTGAAAAAAGACATAGAGGGAAACATAAACAAATGGAAGAACATACCATATTCATGGATTGGTAGAATCTACATCATTAAAATGTCCATACTAACCAAAGCAATCTACAGATTCAATGCAATCCCCATTAAAATATCAACAGCATATTTCAAAGATCTAGAACAAACTCTCCAAAAATTCATCTAGAATTAAAAAAAAATACCCCTAATATACAGCAATCCTGAGAAAGAAGAACAAAGTTGGAGGAATCACAATACCAGATATCAAGCTATATTACCAAGCCATGGTTCTCAAAACTGCCTGGTTCTGGCACAAGAACAGACATATAGACCAATGGAACAGAATAGAGAACCCAGAAATCGACCCAAGCTACTATGCTCAATTAATATTTGACAAATGAGGCAAGAGCATACAATGGAGTCCAGACAGTCTCATCAATAAATGGTGCTGGGAAATTTGGACAGATACATGCAAATAAATGAAACTATACCACCAACCTACACCATACACAAAAACAAACTCAAAATGGCTAAAGGACTTAAATGTAAGATAGGAAACGACAACAATCCTACAAGACTCCATAGGCAGCAAAATAGCAGACATATGTCATAGCAATATCTTTACCGACACAGCTCCTAGGGCAATGGAAACTAAGGAGAAAACAAACAAATGGGACTACATCAAAGTAAAAAGTTTTTGCACCACAAAAGAAACCATCAACAAAACAACAAGAAAGTCCACTGCATGGGAGAACATATTTGCCAATGCTATTTCAGAAAAGTGTTTAATCTCCAAAATTTTCAGGGACCTCATACAACTTAACAAAAGGGAGATAAACAATCTAATCAAAAAATGGGCAAAGGACCTAAAAAGACACTTTTTGAAAGAGGACATACAGAAGGCTGACAGACATATGAAAACACGCTCAAAGTCACTAATCATCTGAGAAATACAAATCAAAACACCTGTAAGAATAGCTATCATCGACAAATCAACAAATGACAGTGCTGGCGAGGACATGGAGAAAAGGGAACCCTCATGCACTACTGGTGCAGCCACTGTGGAAGACAGTATGGAGTTTCCTCAAAAAGTTAAAAATGGAACTCCCATTTGACCCAGTAACCCCATTTCTAAGACTATATCCCAAGAAACCAGAAACACCAGTCAGAAAGAATATATGTACCCCTATGTTCATAGCAGCACAACTTGCCATAGCTAAAATTTGGAAACAAGCTAAGTTCCTATCAGCAGATGAGTGGGTTAAAATCTATGGTACATCTATAGTACACAATGGAATACTAAGCTGCTATAAAAAAGAAGGAACTTTTACCATTTTCAACAGCATGGATGGAACTGGAGAGCATTATGCTAAGCAAAATAAGCCAGTTGAAGAAAAATAAATATCACATGATCTCACTCATATGTGGGATATAATGATAAACATAATTTGATAAACAAAAATAGATCTAGAGACAAATGGCAGGGAGGGGAGTTAGAGAGCAACCAATGCTGGATACATGCATATTAGCGTAACAAATGGACACAGACACTGGGGCGGTGGGGGCTTGCCCAGGATGGGAATGGCTGCAGTGGTGGTGGGGGGGAGGGGGAAGGAGACATATGTAAAACTTTAGACAATAAATAATAATAATTTAAAAAGAAATCCAGAACCAGAGGGCAGGACACAAGTGCCACTGGCTTCAGTGGCTGCCCTAGGGCCTCTGTCCACCTTCCTTCAGGGCCACTGTGAGGAACAGACTTGGGGCGCTGACAAGGGGGTGGCATGGTGGATGTGCCATCTCGCTTCTGTGGGCATGCCTTCTCCTGGTCTGGGAATCTGAATGTTCCCCTCCATCAGGCTTCTTGCCTGACCTTGCTCACCCCACCTCCCTCCCTGGCTTCCCAGACCCAGCTGGGGGAGAGGATCTGGGTAAGTGCAGGATCCAGGCCCAGGCCCACCCACAGTGGCCCAGTGCCTCTTGGCCCTGCATCCCTTCTCTGGCTGTTCATCTCCTTGTCTGAAGAAGTGAATCATGATACCCCTGGGCTTTGCTCACATCTGCCTCCCCTTGGCCCCAGCACACCCTCTTCTCTTCTTTCAGCCAAACTGATTGTTAACCCCTCACCCTCTTCAAGGTCTGGTTCCCTGTCCAGCCTAACTCAACTTCTCCCAGGCTCCGGACTTGTACAGCACTTGGTGCCCCAAACCCTCACTGGCCCTCTCTGTGCGCTGCTCTCCCAGTCCACAGCCTGGAAATCAAGGTTAAAGATTCTACTACTCAGAGCTCAGTATACTGTAAAAGCTGCTGGAAGAGGCATGGGTAAGTAAGGTGAGGATGAACTGCCATCCTCTGTGGCTGCCATCTGCTCTCTTGTTGGAACCCCTTTCCTGCTTTGCTCTCCTGAATCCTGGCTCTTTGTCCATGCCCTTCCCTAAAATGAGTGGGTTTGCACGCAGGCTGCTCCCCAGCCCCTTCATATTCACCACTCACGGTTCATCCTGAGCCAGACCTGCACTGCGGGAGGTGGAATTTGAGCTCCTGCAGAGTGCAGGGTGGAGGAGGGGGTGTCCCTTGGTCTAATGGCAGAGGCTGAGCTGACTGGCTAGCTGTCCCCTGGGTGAGGCAGAGCTGAATGGAAGCTTAGTTGATTAAAAAAACTGCATTGACATTTCTTAAGCAGCCAGGGGAAAGTCTCACGGCTGAGTCTGCCTGTGAGTCATAGTTATGTGTGGTTCAACTTGCTTCCACCCACTTGAGCTTTTTTCTTTCTCTGGAGCAAACCGACAGGATTATTTTCCTTTTATGCTGGAACCTGGTGACATCAGAATTTGGGCGAGAGGTTTTCCTTTGTGTGCTAAGAAAAATGATGGGACAGCTGCTGCCGCAAAAATATTTTGTCTGCACTTGTGAGGAGTGAGTGGGAGAAGCGGGGTGAGGAGGCGGGGGCGGGGGGAGCGGGGGGCAGGGACAGGGGAGCAGTATCTGCTTTTGAGAGGACTTGAGGACTGATAGGGGGCATTTTTAAAAGTACATGAATAATCTTATAGCACTAAGAAAGCCCAACACTCTAGAAGTCTCCCCTGGAAACAGACTGCTCATATGAGGCCATTTCTGGAGGGGAACCCATTCCTCCTATTTCAAAAATGAGGTAAGAGAAAAAGCTGCTTTAAAAGACTCGCCCTGATTGTTAAGTTGAGAATAGACGGTAAGGAGACGGTTTGCAAGGTTAGCACACAAGTCCAGACAGAAGACCAGGTGGAGGTGACGGCATTGGTCAGGGTTTGCTGAGGAAAGGGCTGTGAGGTGTGAGAGGAAGAGCTGAGGAGGGCACCCCGGGCTTTGAACTGCCCGTCTGGAAGAAGACAGGTGACTCTTCTGAGATGGGAAGACTGTAGGGAGGGGAGGCTTCGTGGGAGAACTCGTTAAGTTAGAGCAGCGACTTCCAACGGGTGCGCCACAGGAAGTTTTAAAACGTGGTACCTGACTATTTCGTCAGCGGCACTGACCTCTTTTCTCTTCGATTGTCAAGTAGAAAAATGGCAACAGCCAACACAATAGCCATCCAGTGTGAATGAGACAAAATTATATCTATTTTTTTGTCAGATTGGCAAAAATATATATTATTTTAGTAATTAGTTTACGTGCCATGAGATGAAAATCGCTGAGTTAGAGGTTTCCACACACATTCAGAAGGAGATGCTGGCTGAGCAGCTGCCTCTGTGGGGTTGGAGCTCAAGAAAGAAGTTGGCTCCAGAGACAAGTTTGGGAGCCATGGTTGGCATGTAGAAGGTGCGTGAGCCAAGGGTGCTGGCGATCAGCTCACAGGGAGGGCAGGGAGAGCACCATGGACACTGAGCCTTCCACCGGGAGCCTGGGAGGAGGGAGCAGCTTGGTGAAGGGTAGGGCAGCCAGACTGCAGGGGATTCTAGAGGAAGGGAAGGGGAGGGGGAGAATGGCACGCAGCCACAGAAGGCTTCCCAGGAGTTTTGCTGTAGAGGGAAGCTGAGATACGGTGGTTGTCAGAGTGAATGTGGAGACAAAGAAAATATTTTTATGATCACATCTATTTGGCGACAGAAATAGTCTAGTAAGAGAGGAGAAAATTGATGATGCAGGAGAGAGAGATAAAAGCGCTGAGTGTTGTGCTCACAGGCGAGGAGGGGCCTCGGGTGTAGTGCAGGCTTCCCTTCAGGTGGCAGAGGGCAGTTCCTCTGCAGAAATGAGCAGGAGTGTGTGGCAGAATGCACGATCAGCCAGCACTCTGAGGGAGGAACATTTAACCTTTATTTCGCAGTTCTGCTAGTCCAGGGGAATTCTGGATCCAAAGTCTGAACTGAACTCTTAGGGAGGCTCTGACCTGTATATCTCCTCCTGTGGCTGCCCCTGAGGATTCCCGCAGCTCTGCCCAGGTCAGCCTTGGCGGGGCCCTGGGGTTAGGCTCTGCAGCTCCACACACGTCAGTCATAGGGGGGAAGTAAGACTACAGTTTTAACTACAGTTGAACTAGGTTGCAAGCCACCCCGCCCCCCATTTTCCTTTTCAGGAGCAGACCCAGCAGGTTCCATTGCAGATCATTTGATAGGTTTGGTGGGATGGACAGATTTGGAGTAGGATGTGAATGATTTTCAGATTAGAAAAAGACTCAAAGTAGCTTAACCACTTGGGTTAGTGAACACAGACTTGGGCATCTTTTAAAAATATATATATATATATTTTTGATTTTTTTACAGAGAGGAAGGGAGAGGGATAGAGAGTTAGAAACATTGATGAGAGAGAAACATCAATCAGCCACCTCCTGCACACCCCCCCACTGGGGATGTGTCCGCAACCAAGACACACGTCCCTGACCGGAATCAAACCTGGGACCCTTTAGTCCACAGGCTGATGCTCTATCCACTGAGCCAAACCATCCAGGGCCAGATTTGGGCATCTTGACCCCAGGCCACTGGAGCTCCTTGGGGAAAATCTTAGACCAATGCTGGTTGGCAGATCTAGTAACTGTCAGTAAATCATGATAGTTTTGTTGCTGTAGCAGGGACAATGGTGCTCATCAAACCTAACTGCCCATCGATGGACGAGTGGAAAAGGATGTTAAGAGATACACACACACACACACACACACACACACACATATCCCTAACAGGTTTGGCTCAGTGGATAGAGCGTCGGTTTGCAGACTCAAGGGTTCCAGGTTCGATTCCGGTCAAGGGCATGTACCTTGGTTGCAGGCACATCCCCAGTAGGGGGTGTGCAGGAGGCAGCTGATTGATGTTTCTCTCTCATTATGTTTCTGGCTCTCTATCTCTCTCCCTTCCTCTCTGTAAAAAAATCAATAAAATATATTTTTAAAAAAGATATATATATATCTATCTAATAAAAGAGTAATATGCAAATTAACCCTCACTCCGTTACAACCTGAAAGACTTGCATGCATGCATAGGAGAATAATCAATGGACACAAGAAACTGGGGGTTAGGAAGGAGGGGGGGGGAAGGGCAAGGGGAAAAATGGAGATCTATCTATCATTTGTTGTAATACTTATCTATCATTTATTGTAATACTTTAAGCAATAAAAAAATAAATAAAATAAAAAAAAGAGTAATATGCAAATTAACCCTCACTCCGTTACAACCACCAGCCATGCCTACCAGCCATGCCCACCACCCAATCAGGAGCAAATATGCAAATTAACTCAAGCAAGATGGCTGTAGCCATGGAGCTAGAGTTGCCCCAGGCAATGGAGGAAGCCAGGGGGCTTCGGGCCCTGAGCTCTACTCAAGGCTACAAAGTTTCAATTATAGACAATAAACAAACCCCAGATACCTGGGGGGCTGGGACCTTGGGTTGCCAGGGGCAACCCAGGCTTTGAGCCAGGGACCAAGGCAACAAAGTTTCAATTATAGAAGTTAAGTAAATCCCAGATACCTGCTTCCAGCCAGGCACCCCAATAGAGACCTGAACCCTGAAGGGGCTGTGGGCAGCCTGAAATGACCCTCTGCCCCTCACTCAGGCTGGCCAGGCACCCCAGTAGGGACCCGAACCCTGAAGGGGCTGTGAGCAGCCTGAACAGGCCCTCACCCAGGCTAGCCAGGCATGCCAGCAGGTGGACATCCCCCAAGGGGTCCCAGACTGTGAGAGGGCACAGGCCAGGCTGAGGGACCCTCCAGAGTGCACAAATTTTTGTGCACTGGGCCTCTAGTGTGTGTATATATATATATAATTCAGCCATAAAAAAGAAGGAAATCTTGTCATTTAAAATAACATGGATGAACCTATAGGGTATTATGCTAAGTGAAATAAATCAGACAGAGAAAGACAAATACCATATAATGTCTGTTATATGCAGAATCTAAAACAAATGATCAAACCAAACAAAACTCCAACAAACTCATAGCTTCAGAGAACACATTGATGATTGCCAATTGGGGAGAGGAATGGGTAAAGGTCAGAAGGCTGCTGGCGGTCACCAAAAAAATTCCATTTGCTCCTCACATTTTGCACCCAACTCCTTTCCCCTCCACTGCCCTTCCCCCCTTATTCCCCTCTGTCCCCTAGGCAGGTGCGCAATGACAGGTGACTTCTGGCTAATGGGCCAGAAATGTGATGTGTCATTTCTAGGTTAGAGCACAGAGGGGCCTGACACAGCATTGCAGCTCCCTCCTCAGCTGCTGCACACAAGTGTCACTGTGGGCCCTGAAGAACTATGTGGGGCAGAGCCCCACTTCGCCTCCTACCCCTTCACCCCCATCCCAGCCAGCTAAAGATAGACTGTATTGCATCAAGTCATTTGCATTTCAGGGTTAAAATGTTACCATAGTGCAACCTAGCTGTTACTAACCCAAGCACACATTACCAACCGTGGCTTTTAACAGAGTTCGGGCTGGTTTTGAATGAAAGGCCGAGCGATCTCAAGAGAGATTCCTGTGATGCTGTAGACCCTTGGACGTTCTCATGACTTGTCACTTGCACCATGAACGTGCCAGGGGCAGCTCCGTGTTCAGACCGTGCGCATTGTAAACCCAGGACTGACCTTTCTTCACCTGGAACAGTTTTCTTATCCATCACCTAAAAAGTTCTTGGTTTTTAATGAAACAAAGACAGGCTTACAACCCAAACTGGAGGCAGAAAGAGGGGAGGGATGAATCTAAATCCCCAGGACCCCCGGCCCTCTCTTCAAGCAGACAGCTGGTAGGCTGGCCTCTTTTGCAACCTGTTGTTGTTGCTTTTGCATTTTGTGGGCTGTGGGCTTCCTGGGAGACAGGCCACGCTGTTTCATCGGAGTATTCTAAAATTGCAGTCTAGAGAAAAGGCTGCTCCGGGTGGAGTTGAGTAAGAACCTGGGAACTGCCCTCCTGCTTTCTGAAAGCGAAAGCGGCTCTGGCTCTAACCCGGCTCCCTCCCACCTGCCACCTAGTGGCTCCCTGGAGAACACCATCCTCCCGCTTAGCACTGGCCCAAGAAGGCTTGAGTTTTCATTCCGAGTTCTTATCTGATCTTCATAGGTATTAGCTCTGTAAGGCCCTTAGAGATCATCTAAGCCGTTCTTCTCAATTTATAGCCAAGGTAACCCTAGGACAGAGGCATGCATCTAATAGTGGTGGCGCCAGGCCTAGAGCCTTAGGCCTAGGAGTCCTTATTTATTCTTCTAATATGTACTCTCTGAGCACTCCACCACTCAACCACTTAATGTTTGTTTTAGGACTATGACATGCGGGGCTCTGCTGTGCATATAGGGCTCCTGTGTCCTGCCTCGTTCTTCCAGTGGCTGGGCAGTACTTTTTACTGGAAATAGGATCTGTTCTTGGACCAGAGTTGCAGTTTGGTCTATTTACTGTCACAGAAGACCCCTAGCTGCCTTGAAGTAGCTAACTGAGAAGGAAGATGGGCATGCACCAAGGCCATTGCTATTAATAAAATCATTGCTCTGAGGGAGACAAAATCCAAGGGCCAGGAGACGTTGCAGCCACCTGCCCAGGCAGGGGAGGCTCTCCGTAGGGGTAGTGTCGGGGCTGACTTCAGGACCAGGGAGTTGTCCAGGAGGTAAGTCGGGGCAGGCCCAGGCAGGGGGCACTGTGGGCAAGGTGTACAGGGCACAAGGAGGCGGTAGGTCCCTGCTGTCTTCTGCAGTTCAGTATGGCCAGAGCACAAAGCCGTGGGTGGGGAAGGACTAGCCTTGAGTGCCTGCAGAGCTGTCTAGGCCAACCATCACTGAAGGACTTTTTGTTACTGGCTGCAACATGGGCAAATTCATTTGTTCAGTAGACCTCTGTGGAGGGAGTGAGACAGACAAGTTGGAAGCCAGTGAAACAATGTCCAGGCAAGAGGAAAGTATGGCCATGCAGGTGTGGACATGGGAGGGGGCGTGGAGTGGACACCAGCAGGCAGCATTATTTGCACTAACAGAGCAGACCCTTGAGTTATAGTTTGGAAAACTGAGTGGTGATACATACTCCAATGTAGGAAAAGGAAAGGGCTTAGGAGCAGAAGGGAGGGGGTAAAAGAGATAATGAGATTGGGCAGAGACATGCTGAGTGGCCAGGTGCCAGGGGGACAATTAGGAAATGACAGTCACTTGGGTATGCGTATGGCTCTATGAAGAGCAGGCTGGAAGTAGACTCATACTTTAGAGATTAGGAGATGAGCAAACCCATGGCCATGGGTGAAATTGCCTAGGGAATGCATAAAGTAAGATAAGATCAGGCCACAGAAGGATCCTGTCCCAGGGTGGGTTCGTCAGAGAGCTTAGTCTGAGTATTTATTGGAGAATACCATTGGATTGACCAAGAGGAGAGGAAGTAGGATTGGGCAAAGGGATGGCCTTGGGGAGCTCCGGAGTAAAATAGCTTTCGGAATTGACTGTGTTTGGCCAAAGTGGCTGCATCTTCATTTCCTTGCCTCCATCAGAGAGCCACCTGAGGAAAGACTTTTGGGCTTGAAGTAATCCAGCTACTTTTGGTAGCTGCAATAATCCTAAAGGGGTTAGCACCCGAAGGCCCCATTCTTCCAGTGGCTGAGCACTACTTTTTACTGGAAATAGGATCTGTTCTTGGGCCAGAGTAGCAGTTTGGTCTATTTACTGTCACAATTGGGCATGGGAGTACCAAGTGGCACCCAAGTACATCACCGGGGTGTCAGACCTTTACCGCCCTGTCCCCACTGGTGACAGCAGCCTTATCTCCTCCTGGTGCTCAGGATGGTGACTCTTTTCAACTGTGGGGCTCTGGACACAGGAGCCCTATTGCCCAGCAGCAGCCATCCATAGCTTAGTGGGGCTCCTGCCGTGTCCCCTGGTGGAAGTGTTCTCCCGTAGGGAAACAGGACCTCTAATCCTGTGGTCTGAAAGTGGAGGTTCAGGAAGCACAATCCCTTACATGAGTTGTTGGGAGTGATGAGAAGTGGGGTGGCTCCTACTTGGATCCCTGACTCATGAAGTTATCCTACTAGGGATATAGTACCATATAAACTTGGGTTCAAGTTTTATACAGGGCCCTGCAGGATGGCCTTCCATCCTCAGAAATGATCATCTCTGAGCATCTGCTTCAGTGGGCGGCTGCAGGTATATGGCATAGAGTGTGTGATGTGACCAGTGGCTACCATTCTCCCACTTCCTTTGCTGTCTCGTGATGTTATGTGAAAATGCCATGCAAAAGGACCACACCTTCTATAAGCGCTTGGATAATGGCACCGTCCGCAGCGCTATGGATGGAAAGGGCAAATCTATACCTGGAACGTAGTTCTATTTCTGTCAGAACAAATTGCTGGCCCCTCTGGGTGGAAGGGGCACGACAGCACCAACTTGCTGCCTTGTGGCCAGCTGTTCTCCCTGAGGATGGTGCCAGAATAGAGCCTGAGTCCAGATCTCTGTTTGGTAGGTAGGATGTTTGGTGGCAGCAGCAGTAAGATCAACTTTTGGGAGTGGAATTCCATGCTGTTGGCCCTTGTGTAACCTCCATCTCTGCTACCCTGGTTATTCTGTTCATGGTACATTGTACCAGCCCTGTGGTGGTGGCAGGTGGGGCTCACTACCATTAACTGACCGAGTCATTCTGTCTGTTTTTTTGTTGCTTAATTCATTTCCTGGGTGATAACATGATACCATGATGTTCACAGCCTGGGGATCCTCCATCCACATGCCACTTCTCCACGCTCCTTGTCCTCCATCTTCCAATTTTTCTCCTTGGCGGTCCCTGACCAGGCCAGACATGTCATTCCCCACTGCCCATTGGTGTGTAAGTTCTATATCCTTGGTCTACTGCCCTGTCTACACAAAATAGACAAGCAGGTGTACTACCTATAGCTTGCACCTTTATACTGACCTATCAAAAAAATGAGCTCAGGCTTTTATCTTATTCTTTAACTATTTCTATGGGGTCTCCAATATGGCCATAGGCGTGGACTATAGATAAGGCATTGGTGAAACCAAGGTGATCATGATGTAATGCATCAATGTGACATTCTGTGGGATGTCTAGATAATCAAAATCTCTCAAGACTACATTCTGACAGAGTGTGAAAAATTAACATAGTCCTGGGCAAAACTATAAATGAATATTGTTGTTCATCCCATGTATTAGTAAATGCAAACTGTTTCTGTTCCTTTTTTCTGTTTGCAGTAGAAAAGAATGTGTTTCCCAAATCCTTGTCCATGTAGCTGAGGCCTTATTATATTGCTCTAGCAAAGATACCACATATGCTATGGCACTGCCATCAGGACTGCTTCTTGGTTGAGTTTATGGTAGCCCACTGCAATCTTCCAGGATTCAACTGGTGAAGGAGAGATATGATCACTACCACTGCATCCTTTGGATCTTCAAAGGTGGCACTAATTTTCACCATCCTCCTCTGTGTGCAATATTGCTTGGTTGGGGAAGAGACAATTACATAGTCTTCGACTTGGCTTTCTCCACTAGGATAGCTCTTACCCCATGGGACAAAGACATGATGTAGGGATTATGCCAACTTTCGAGTTGTCTATCCCAACAGTCTATCCAGAGACCCCGGAAATGACCCCAGATGGGTCTACATGGGTCTGCTGACCCAGGGAACCTTTGGCAGGACTTCATTCTTGGTTTGGTTCCTGTGTGCTCCCACTCTACTAGGAGGACCATGTTGACATTTCAGGTCTACAGGGCTCAATTCCAACTCTGACTCTTGAAGTATGTGTTTTCCTCTCTCCCTAGTATACTGTTACCTGAGTAAATGGCCATTGGGCCCTTTGGGGAAAGGCAGGGTGGTCACACTGCGTGTACTTGTCATGGTGTTGCAGAGGACCTGAGTTTCAGATCTGGAAACTGATCAATGGACCATAAGATTTTATTGGGATGACTGCACTCAGCCTCCTCATAGTCTATCTTGATTTCTTCTGATGGTGCAAAGTGAATACTACCCTTTAGTAGTCAGCTTCCACTAACTCCACAGGTGCCAAAGTTGTCCAGCATTGGGCCAAAATGACCTGGCCTTTATTCTGCTGCTTCCATCAGTCATTGGATGTGGGCTGCCCTGGGAAGTGTGTACATACTGTAAAGCAGTGGTCGCCAACCTTTTGGACCTCACAGACCACCGGTTGGCAACCGCTGCTCTAAAGGAGGTCACAGAAGAAGACTTTCTGGTAACAGGATTTCCAGCAGCTGAGGCAAGTCCCTTTTTGAAGGGGGATCTAGGTGTGGCACATCTCAGAGTCCACCACAATTGATGGAGTGAGGTTCCTGAGGACATGGAGAAGGATGGGGTCAGAGCAGAGGTGGATAGATTAAAACGTGATATTTTGCACTGTAATGAGGAGTAAAAGAAAGTAAGAATGAGCTAAAATGAAGATGAGGGTTTGAGTAGAGGTACAAGGAACTGTGAAAATCGAGCCTGATACTCTCTATTTTCTTTGTAGACTTAGAAGCAGAGTCATCTGCTGAACTTGGGCTTGGGTAGGGCTTGAAGAGAATAGTCTTCAAGGTAAATAGAGCAGGCACAATCCGGGGACTTCAGGGCAGTGTTTAAGAGGCAGGTGATATTGGGCGGCATGACTGGGTCATGTGGTTTTCCCAGCAGTGCTCAGAGCCCCAGACATAGGAGCACAGAGGAGCATGCTTCAACTTGTGCTGAGTAAATGTAGGGGAGGAGAGAGAGGCAATGGGGTGTTAGCTATTTAGTTTCCCCAGACAGTTTTTAAGATTCTCCAGATATAAACTCTCATTTTAAAAACTGTGTTTGTTTTCTAGGGGAGAAAGCATTAAGGATATTAGAGTTGAGGTGTGGGTAAGATCACCTGCCCCATTAGTTTAATTTATAAATTTAAAAAAAACCATATTTTATTGATTTTTTACAGAGAGGAACGAAGGGAGAGGGATAGAGAGCTAGAAACACCGATGAGAGAGAAACATCAATCGGCTGCCTCTTGCACACTTCCCACTGGGGATGTGCCCACAACCAAGGTACATGCCCTTGACCGGAATGGAACCTGGGACCCTTGAGTCTGCAGGCCGACGCTCTATCCACTGAGCCAAACTGGTTAGGGCTTAATTTATAAATTTATTCTTTTATGAATCATGTTTTGGTATTTTATCTATAAAATATTTTTTCTAAATAAAGGCCACAAAGATTTTCTTCTAGAAGTTTTGTAGTCTTAGGTTTTATGTTTATGTCTATAAGTCATTTGAATTTGCTTTTGTGTATGATGTGAAATGTGAACTGAGGTTCATTAGAAACAGTTCTTGAAAAGTTACACATATAACCACCATATGATACAACCATTTTACTTCTAGGTACTTTTCTACAAGAAATAAAGCATATGTGCATACAGAGACTTACTTGTATACGTACATTTATAGCAGTTTTATTGTAATATCCCCAAATGGAAAATAGCCCAAGTGAACATCAGCATGTTAATGGACAAATAAATAGTGGTATAGCCAGCCACACAATAGAATACTGCTAAGCCATAAAGGGATTAACTATTTATACATCCAACAACCTAGGTATATGTCAAAATAATATGGTGAGAAAAAGCAAACAAAAGTGGTAAATACTGTATTATTCCATTTATATAAAATTCTAGTAAGTGTAAACAAATTTGTAATGACAAAATACAGATCAGCAGTTGGGGGAGAGGCAGGAAGATTACCGAAGGGCTTAAGGAAACCTTTGGGGGTGGTGGACACATTCACTACTTTGATTATAGCCATGGTTTTATGGGTTATATATGTGTCAGAACTTTGATTTGTATACTTTAAATGTGCAGTTATTGTATGTCAATCATACCTTAACAAAACTGTTTAAAAAGTGACCTGAAAATCCTATATAATAAAAGGCTAATATGCAAATTGTTCCCTTGGGAATTTGACCAAGAGACCTGGAGGCAAAGAGGCTGGGAGGTGAGGAACCTGATCAGCGCTGATTGCCAGCCAGGCCTAGGGACCATACCTGTGCATGAATTTCATGTACCAGGCCTCTAGTTAACTATATTATTGAATTATTGATAGTTATCAAATAGAACTTACCCTTAAAATTTTTAATTTAATCAACTTAGACTTATTAGAGTTTTAAAAGCAGAACTTTTTAAATAACTGTGATAATTCTGACTTAAAATCCAACACTCTGTTGTATCCGAATCTGACAAAATGGACGCTGATAGCTTTTCCCACAAACATTTTTTCTTTGTCTTTCTTTCTTTTTTCAAACATTCCTTCTTAACATACTGAAGGCTTCCTTATTTCAACTCTGTATTGTCTCAAATTGACTGAAGTTAAAGGGTCCCTCAGCTGGAATGATGAGGGCCACCATCCACTCTACTTTCCATGTACTGGCTCATAACCCTTCCGACTTCTCCCAGAGGTAGCCACCCTAATGTCCATGCTGTAGATGAGGACTCTTGAGGCCCAGAGAGGTTCAAAGATGAGCCAAGGCCCAGCTCATACACAATTACTGCTTAGGAGGGTCTGAGTCTGAGACTGTCTATCCATCCTCCCAACAACTTTTTACAGGCTTTCTCCCAACATCGTTGCCCTTCTACAGGGCAGATACATTCAAGGCTTCCCTGGAAGTGCAGGGCTACTAGCAGGGGTGGGTTCTGGTAATGCAAACCCGGATGGTATGATGGGAGGTGGGTGCCCTCGGAGTGCTTAAGGAGCTAGTGAGTAAAACAGAGCTGTCTTTGCTGGCCTGTCACCACCTGGGAAGACGCTGCGCCTGGCTCCAGCACGTGAGTGGCAAGCCCAGGCGGGCGCTCGGGGCTCCCTTAAGCCACGGCGGCCGGCCCTGCCCCTGTGGGTGACGAGAGCGCGTTTTCCCCGCGTCCAACGATGTGCAGGAGCGTGGGTTGAGGCCTGCTGGACAGCGCAGCCACCGCCCGTCCCAGGCCCCGCCCCTCCGCCCGCCCAGGCCCCGCCCCTCCGCCCGCCCCAGGCCCCGCCCACTCCCCGGAACAGAAAGCGAAGGCGCGCTCGGCAGCTCGGCGCTCGCCTGCTCGGGTCTGGCGGGACCGGCGGCCGCAGCGAGAAGGGGTCGCGGGCTGGCGGGCCGGCGCGGCCGGCGGCATGGAGGGGCCGCGGGCCGCCGCGGGCGGGGACGTCTCCTTGCACAACTTCAGCGCGAGGCTGTGGGAGCAGCTAGTGCACTTCCACGTCATGCGGCTGACGGACTCGCTCTTCCTGTGGGTAGGAGCCACGCCGCACCTGCGCAACCTGGCCGTGGCCATGTGCAGCCGCTACGTGAGTGCGGGAGGGCTGGGGCGACCGGGAGGCGGCGAGAGGGGTGCCCGGGGTACGGTGGGGGCGGCCCCCGGGCGGCCGGACCCGCGGCGGGAGCGGGGCTGGGCCGGTGGGACGGCGAGGGGGCTGGCGCCCGTGGGGGCCTCCGGGCGCGCTCCCGGGTCCCGCCGAGGAGACCGCGGGCTCGGTCCCTCCCGGCCTGCGGGCGGCGTGACCCTCGGGTCTCCTGCACTCGTGGGGCCGTGGGAGCGCTCCCGAGCTCTTCCTGTGATGTCGGGGGGCGGGGTCGGTCCGCACCGGCCCCTCCGCGGCACCCCCGCCCCTGCGGGCCCCTCCACCCCGCGGGCTCCGTCTCTCCTCCGCCCCGGTAGTTGGAGTGTCCGAGGGCTCCGTCGTGAGTCCTCTGCTCCGGGTCACGGGGCGCCCTGGGGAGTGGATCTTAGTTTTCACGCCCTCCTTGTATTGGCCGCACCGACGTTTAAGTGTTTCTAGTGCAGACCTCTTTCCTGAACTTCAGACTCCTGTGTCTTTCCTTGGAAGCCTAATGCGTAGGCATGGTAGGCACATTCAAGACCAAGCTCTTGCCCTGTTGCCTAAACCTGCGCTCTCACAGCCACGCGCCTCTGTGGTGACTCCACTGGACCCTAGGACGCATCCGGATTCCTCGCCCACACTCCACACGCATGGCAGTGCACCTGTGAGCACTGCTGTCAGTCCAAACATACACGAGGGAAAGACAAATGCAGTAAGATTTCACTTACGTGGAATCTAAGAACAACAGCAGACAAATGAACAAACAGAACAAAACAGAAACAGACTTGCCCGAACAGAGAATGAACTGATGGTCCCAGAGGGAATGGAGTGGGGCATGGGTGAAAAAAGGTGACGGTGAAAAAGAGGTACAAACTTTCAGTTATAAAATAAATCGTGCCCAGACAGTATGGCTCAGTGGTTGAGCATTGACCTTTGAACCAGGAGATCACAGTTCAATTCCGGGTCAGGGCAGGTGCCTGGGTTTTGGGCTCACTTCCCCAGTGTGGTGCATGCAGGAGGCAGCCGATCAGTGATTCTCTCTCATCATTGATGTTTCTATCTCTCTCCCTGTCCCTTCCTCTCTGAAATCAATCAAAATATATTTAAAAATAAAATAACGTAAGTCACGGGTATGTGATGAAGCTTATTGTGGTGATCATGTGGTAAGGTATACAAATGTAAAATCACTAATATAATATTGCACACCTGAAACTAATATAATAGTGTGTGTCAACTCTACCTAAAAAAACAAACATAGGGAATCCAATCACCTCTCACTTCCTTAACATCTGCCATCCCCCCTGCCACCCCCACCAGGATTGCAGCATCTCTCCTCTTTGGCTGACTTGCCCCCCCCCCCCCCCTTTCTCTATTAGTTTCTTAGAGCTGCTGTAACCAACTAGGTGGCTTATAACAACAGAGGTTTGTTCTCTCACAGTTCTGGAGGCCAGACGTCTGCAGTCAAGGTGTTGTCAGGGCTGGTTCCTCGAGGCTCCAAGGGAGGAGCCATGCCACCTTCTGGTGTGCTGGCCGTCCTTGGTGTTCCTCAGCTGTGGCTTCATCACTTCAGCCTCTGCTTCCAGTGCTATGTGGCCTTCTTCTCTGAGTGTCTCTGTGTGTATCTTCTTTTCTTATAAGGGCATCAGTCATAATAAATTAAGGGTCCACCCTACTCCAGTGAGACCTCATCTTAACTTATATTTTAATTGTTCGTGCAAAGACCTTATTTCCAAATGAAGTCCCATTTGCAGGTGCAAGGGGTTAGGACATGGACATAACTTTTTGGAGGACACAGTTCAACCCACAATCGTGCCTGCAGGTAGATATTGTCATTCCTTTCCTCCAGACCTTTCCAGAGAGAAACTCAGAGCACAGTCCAGAGCCTTCATAGTGACCCGCCAGGCCCTGTTACCTGGGAGAACTCCCTGGCTCTGCCTCCTCCCTGCCCACTCCCTGGCCCGCTGGCTGCTCTGGCACACTGGCATGCCCCCAGCTGTTGCTCCTTCTGCAGTATTGGGGTTTGTCTGTTTTATGACAAGCCGCTCCTTAAATTCTTGTTGAATGAATGAGTGAGAAACCCTCGGGGAATTCTCCTCTTGCTAGATGGGCTGAAAGTGACCCCAGCCAGCCAGGAAATAAGAATGGTAATCTCTGAGGGGCCCCAGGGATGGTGGGAAATGAGAGGAGTGAGCCATCAGGTAGGAGCTGGGCAAAGCTTTGGGAAGGAGACAGCATCACACAATATTCCTCTTCCCTCTGGCTGCCCTTCTCATAGGCCTTTTCCCTTCTCGCTGTTCTTTTCTGGTGTCTTTTTTTTTCATTTCCAGTGGGTACCAGCAAGTGGGCCTTTGGGCAGGTGGGAATTCCAGGTCTTCCTTCATTGGAGGAGAGGAAGAGAGCCTGGAGGGGCAGCGGGTTATGGGCTGTGCTGTGTGTTTGGAGAACATGGTCCCTGGAGCCATTTCATCTTCTTTCCTAACCCTCAGGCTGTGGGCCCGCGGGTAAGACCAGGCATCAGTTCCTGGAATCAGTTTCAAGGCTCCGGCT
Source organism: Murina feae (assembly GCA_004026665.1). Classification (NCBI taxonomy): domain Eukaryota; kingdom Metazoa; phylum Chordata; class Mammalia; order Chiroptera; family Vespertilionidae; genus Murina; species Murina feae. The sequence continues at coordinate 28,213 of PVJC01003247.1, forward strand.
GTGGGCGGCCATGGTAGTCTGACCACTTGCTAGTCTAGCTCTTAGTAGGGTGTCTTTTCTCAGCTGGAAAGCCACCTTACATCAGGGGAACAGGAAAAGGAACCACTCCCACCGACAGGCCACAGTGTGCCTAGGCATTGTCCTCCAGGGGTGAGGACTGGGCCAGCTGGAGAGAAGAGGTGTAGGCCGTACTTAGGGCAGGAAACAAAGGGTCCAGTGGCCTGGGGCTCACACACCACAGCCTGCAGGCTGGCTCATGTCTCCTTTTGTGATCGGGTTGTATTGGAACACAGCTGTGCCCATCCTTAATAGGGTCTGACAGCTTTTGCACTCCGATGGCCAAGTTGAGCAGTTGTCTATAAAAACCAAACTGTCTACCCACCATCGGGCCCTTCTTAGAAAACATTTACTGGCCCATGAGCCGGGGTGGCTCCAAAGGGTCTGTGAATTTTGGCCGTATTATAAGTTAGCGGGGCCTTTCATTTTCAGCGAGGCCTTTTCAATGGGGAGGGAAGATTACCTCTAGATTTCAAAGAAGCCACGTTTACTTATCCCTAGCTTTATTGCTTCTTATCTGAAATGAGAATTGACTAAGTATATCCAGAAGTTTTCCTTTTCATTATTTGGACACTGACGGCTGGTGTCCTTTTGCAGAGTCACCGGGCCTTTTTGCACTTGAAGAGCCCAGACACCCTTCGGGGCATGGAGCTGTGGTTCTCCATCAGGTGAGGAGGTAGGTGGCCTGCCTCCTCTGCTGCTGGCTGCCAGGGTGAGGGGCCCGCAGGCACGTGACACCCAGACTCCGATAGCCTCCTTTTAGCTCTGGCCTTGATGATGTTTGCTTCCATCTTGGTTGTGATGTTGCTCGTCAGCATGCTGTGGAATTTCCAGCACTAAACCACGCCCTTAGTGTGAAACAACTCCTAAAACTATTGACAGCACGCGATGCCAGCGTCAGGTGGCTACTCCTCATCTCTCCCGCTGTGTGAGCTCATAGCCTAGAGGGCCAGCCCGCCTGACTGCCGACACCGATGCCAGGCCTTCTTCTTTTGGCCGATGTGTCTGACTTCCCAGGACCTCCACTGCCGCCCGCGTGAAGAGTCAGCAGTGGCAGAAGTTCAGCTGAGGAAGAAGCTGCATCGCACTCTCTGTTTTCCTTTCAGGACTCCATCCCTGTGTCCACCTCTCTTCTCGGAGACACTTCAGACACGACCTCCACTGGCCTTGCCCAGCGCTTAGGTACGTACCCATGGCGGCTGCAGGAGCGGCCAGACGGGGCCTCGCTGTGTGATGGAATCGTGAGGCAAGTCACTTTAGAGGTGAATCTTTATGTCAAGAGATAAATCAACTCATCACGGCAGAGTAAGCCCAGACCTTGGTGTTTTGTGTTTTCTTTAGGAGGCACATCCCTGTCACGTGGTCCCACCACTGTCTCAGATCAGCCTGTGCCCAGGGGACTCCCATGTCGTGCCCTGGCTGCTTCCCAAGCTTATGAGGGACGGGTGACTCGGGTCCTTCTGTTACTTCTGGTGGGGGCGAGTGTGAAGGGCTCCACTGTGCTGTGGGCAGTGCTGCAGGAACCTCCTGGCCTCTGGGGATTCAGTGGAGCCTGTGGAGCAGGGAGCCAGCCTCTGCAGGAGGGACTATCCTGCACTCCCGGAAGCTGTCAGCATTCAGAGGGCAACTGGCCTGGCCTCAGTGTGGTGAAGGGTGGGTGTGAAGCAAGAGCATAAAGTAGAAGATTCCCCTCTCCTACACCCCAGACACACTTCCTGTAAATACCCAGGCAGTCCCGGGTGAGGACAGCATGTGTGCTGCCTCGGCCAGTGTGCGCAGTCACCTGGTCATCCAGGTGCCAGGGCCTTGAACAGTAGGGCCGCCTCTGTGGCCTCTCCATCTTCATGGTCACCAGCGTTCCCAGCTGGTTCAGATACAGCGCCTGTGTACTGGGGCTGGGCGTGTGCAGCGAATGGGGCCCAGCCCCTGGGTTTTACTGGTATTGACAGTTCTATCTAATTAATCCCTGAAACGTGGAAACAAGTCAGTTTGGAAGGCACCCTGGTAAACAGAACACCCACACAGTTCAGGTGGCACACAGGTGCCATGGGCAGGTTGAGGAGAGGCCATTCTAGACTCGCCACACAGTTCTGTGCATGGACAGGGCGAGGCCACGAGGGCAGCTGCAGCAGCATTTTGGGAACATCACTCCCTTTTCTTTAGCCTGACATTAGAGAAACCTGACTCGTAAGTTGTTTGGTAACTTCGTATTAGGAGGTAACTTTAAATTTATAGAAAAGTTGCAAGGAAAGGTACAGAGCATTCCTGCTTAGCCCGCACCCAGATTCCTAGTTGTCACTCTTTCTGTGTTCACTGAACCCCGTGAAAGTAGGTTGAAGACATGTTTGGTCCACATGTTGCACTGTGTATTGCCAGCGTTTAAGGGGTAATGTTCATGTCTCAGACCACTGTGTGCCTGCCTGACACAGTGAAGGTGAGGGTGTTCATAGTTCTGGGCCAGAAAACCGGTGGGTCACCACAGTGTGGATGACAGACTGGTAGTGCAGGGAGGCGGGCACGCATTTGATGTGCCTTAAGTTTTTTGTGCCAAAAAGGAAGATGTGTCCTTGAGATGGAGGGCTCATAGTAGTTTGTAGGGTTCTTTGGATTTTTTGTTTTATTAATCTTCATCTGAAGATTTTTTTCTTTTTTAGAGAGAGTGGAAGGGAGTGGGGAGAGAGAGAGAGTAAGATTTTGATGTGAGAGACACAGTTCAGGTGCCCCAACTGGGGCTGGGGCTCGAACTTGCAACCCAGGCGTATGCCACTGACTGGGAATTGAACCCAAGACCCTTAGGTGCCCCAGCTGACACTTTAATCGCTGAACAACACTGGCCAGGGCGGGCTCTTTCTTTCTCTTTTTTAGTTTTTGCAAATGTTGGGGCCTTTGTCTAGAAGGGGTAATGAGAAGAGAGCAGGGTCCCAAACAGTGTCTTCTATGGAAGATGCAAAGAAGTCAGAAAAGGGATGATAGAGAGTTCAGGATAACCCTGGAGGCTGTGGTGTGGATGGGAAACCCCCTGCCTTGTGTCACTCTGGAGGGCAGTACTGGCTGGGTCTGCTGGGCAGACGATGCGGTGGGCACAGTCTTGCTCCCAGTAAAACCCTGTCTTAGCAAGTAGAGAGATTGGAATCAGAGCAGCCCTTGTGGTGGACAGGGAATTCCCTGCCCCCGAAGGAGGGCAGGCTGGGCCGGTATCCCAGTCTCACCTCTCCTGACCACCTCATGGCCTTTGATGCTGGGTTATCTGAAGTCCTTGGGACGCGAGGGTGGGCACGTGCCTCTGTGGGGAGGAGGAGCTTGCACCTGCCCTGTGTGTGGTGTGAGGCTGAGGGAGGAGGACCCAGCTCTGGTGCAGTCACACTATTTAGCTGATTTAGACTTGCTGCCCAGCTGTCCTCAGGATGTTTGTCTCATCTTTCATACTGATTTCTGCAGTTGGAGCTGTACACCTTAATTACTGTTGGTTCTGCAGAAAGGGGCTCAAACATAGCCAACATCAAATTGAAAATTAGATACTTGTGCATGTGTATTTGCACACACACAAATGTGCATGTGTGTGTGTATTTGCATGGGTACACACAGAAGTGAAGAAATGTAGGATTATTGGTGTTTTTTGAAAAGTGAAACAAACAGTGGTTCTTAAATGTTGGTATTCGGATCCCTGGAGGTCTCATGGACATCAATGTTGGCTGCAAGCCCAGCTTTTCTGATCCTGTTGGCCTAGATCCCGTTGGCAAGTGTGTCTCTGATGAGTTCCCAGGGGATGCTGCTGCTGTGGGGACCACACTTTAAGAACCACTGTTCTAGAGGCTTAGAACGGTCCCAGAGACTTTAGTCTGCATTTGCAGCAGCTGCCTCTGAGGCCGTAAAAATCAGAACTGTCTTTCCCCCTGTATTTCTCAGCTGTAAGGCCTGCTGGAGGCACACAGAGTTTCTAGATATTTCAGTCATGGCTGTGTCAATATGTTTTCTCTTTTTAGCCAGGAAGACCAACAAGCAGGTGTTTGTCAGCTATAACCTACAAAATACAGACAATAACTTCGCATTACTTGTAGAAAACAGGATCAAGGAAGAAATGGAGGCTTTTCCGGAAAAGTTCTAGCTGAGGCGGAAGTGAGGATTTCTAACTTTTGTACAATATACATTTAAATAAATGAGTTGAATTCCACTGTTTGTCACCAGGATAATGTGTTTACATTTTGTCTTTAAAGGGTTAATCTTGTTAATTCTCCTTCTCCTTCATCAGACAGCCTTCCTCAAAAGGCTGTCACTGATCATGCTCGGGAAGAAGAAAAGCAAAATGTGCAGTAGTTGCCTTGTCACTTCTCAATGATGAAGAAAAGGGGTTCAGATGGGATTTTGTTGTGAAGGGTTAAATTAGTTGTGACTGTTGTGTCTATTCCCAGTTAAATTGGGAGATGATAAGCCTCCTCTGGCACATCTCTCTGCCGTGCTCACCCTCGGGCCTGGGTCGGAGCCCCACTCCTCACGGCTCACTAGACTTGTGGTCTTGGTGAAGTTTCATTTCTCTGGGCCCTGTTTCCTCACCTACAAAATGGGAATGATCTCCACTCTGCTGGGTTAGTGTCAGGATTAACTGCAGAGAAATACTTTGCAAACTTTAAGTACAATGGCAATGAAGAGTCATTTATGGCTTTGTCTGCATTGGATCCAAATGCTTGCCCTCCTGTTACCATTGTCTTTTCCTTCTTCTCTCTTTCCCCCCCCCCAAGTCCCAAGTACCTATTTTGATCATCTTTAATCCTGAGCCTTTTTCTGCCTACCACTTGAAGTAGATTGTAATCGTTTTAGTACTGAAAGTTTTTAGGGGTAAAATAGGCAAGTGTAGGGAGTTTTAGGAATTAGGAGGTCCATGCGAGAGGAAGACATAGTTGGTTGTGGGCTTGGATCTGCCAAAAGGCATATATTCACAGAGAATAAAAGGTGCCACAGGATAAGGGGAAAGGAAGACATCCATTCACAGAAGATAGGGAAAAGCCACAGGGTATGGGGAGAAAGAGGAAACAAACTTCCACAGAGGATAGAGAAATGCTGAAAATGGGAGAAAGAACAGATTTTCACAGGAGATAGAGGATTCTACCACTGAGGGGGAGAAAAAGCAGGGGACACTGGGTTTTGAGCTTTGAAGCTGATGTGGTGACCCATTGGAAGGCAGCAACAAGAAACAAAGAACTGCAGCCTTTATAATGAATCCTTAAGAAGAGGAGCTTAGTGGGCTGCCCCTTTGGGACCCCTCCCTATGTGGGAGTTTGTACTTGTTTCCAATATATTTCCACCTTTTCAGATACCACCTTTTGCCCGTGGCTTCATTCTTTGAATCTACCTGGACAAGAACTCGGAAAAGAAATCACACTTGCCTCCTGCTCAGGAAAGACCACCGACTCAGTACCAAATGCTACACATTTTGCTTGTTTTTTCACTCCTTTTCCCAAAGGCCAATATTTCCTGGGTTAGTGGCTCCTAACTTTGGCTTCACATTCAAATCTGTGGGGGGCTTTTCACAGGCTGCCTATGCCACCCCCTGCCCAAGACTCCGATGGCTTGGGGCCCAGGCGTTGAGTTGAAAAGCTCCCAGGTGCTTTTCAGCACAGCAAGCCAGAGGACCTCTGGCCAAGAACTTGCTAGTCTTTGGAACCCACCTGGACCCGTTGTTATTGGAGGGTGATAGTCTAGGGCTCTGTAACACTCCTGCAGTGGTAAAAGCATTTCAGAGCAGTAGGTGTGGGGTTTAAGATGTTCCCTCCTTAGCAGACTTCCTCCCAGGCCTCAGCCAGTGTCACTGAGCTGAGAGATCAGTGGGCACCCTCTCTAGAAAGAGTAAGTAACACAAAATCAGGGCTATGGAGAGAAGAGTTTGGTATAAAACTTTATTAAAGAAACATTCTTGTGAAAAAATACTACATTAGAGAAGAAGGTTTTGGTTATCAGTCTTTCCTCATAGAATCACAGTGTCAGATAATCATTTCTCAACCTTTCTGGGTACTTGCAGGTCACAGATTAGCAGGACATCAATACACAAGCGAAAAGAACTCTCAAATTTAGTGATGGCCCCCTTTCTCAGGTGGTTTAGAATAACAGTCTGCTTAATCCTCTCTCTGTCTCTGCCTGCCTTTAAGACCAGGACTCTGCCAGCAGGTGAGGGCCACCCACCCTTCCCAGGGCAGGTGAGGACTCCGTTCACAGAGGCGCTAAAACAGGGACTCGGCAAGGTCTGAATAAAGAGTTTTTATTACTTGTAGTCAATGGTCATGAAATGCCCTTCATTGGATACCATCAGATGAGGTAGGGAAGACATTCCAGAGGAAATTTGTTAATGGGGCAACATTTTTATTTCTGTACATTTACATACAAATTTTCCTCAAAGGTACAACAGATGTGACATCATGCAGACATTATCTTTGAACGACACAGTTCAGAACTCGATAGGCTTGTGCTATGAATGAGCACCTCCAGAGTGAGCCGGTGGATGTGCAGTGACACGGTTCTGACTAGGAACCTCAAACGTTGGGGCGGCAGAAAGGACAGAACACACTGCTGCTTTTCCAAAACACGCTACAGCAAAGCGAGGCTTCCTTTGAAGGTGAAGCATGGGCTTTCCCCAGCACGTGCGCGGACGCGTGCGCCACCTAGGGGCTGGGAGATGGATGGTCACAATTCATTTAATGGCACTTCAGTCATTTCTTGTTTGGCTCTAGGAAGTGGTATTGTTTGAGAGCAGTACTTCCTTTACGACGTCCATTTTTGCTTTCTGTTCTGTGGCCAAAACAACTTACCAGCCCCTTTCCTCTGATTGCAAGTAATTAGACTCTTAGAAAACAAAACATTTAAAACTTTTCCCTATTTGTCTTGGGTGCTAGTACTTAGGGTAACTTGCTCTGAGTTATGTTTAACTTCTGGAAAAGAACAGATGAAGAGCTGTCCAGCCCTGCCTCAGGCGTTCACCTTTGTGCATAACTTACTGAAAGGGGTTATAGCTTCCCCATAGGATAGCAGGATGCAAGAGCGGCTGGTGGAGGAGAGTGACTGCAGCACATACCTGGAGGTGACTCCCCGGGTGAGTAGGAGGTGATGGGAAAGTGGACTTGAAATGGCAGGTGTCTGTGAACTGTTTCCCTACCGACCACGAAGGAAACGACTGAGGAGTCCAAGCTTGACCAATAGGTGCTAGGGAGCTGGTGGCTGCAGCCCCTTCCCATGCAGAGCAAGGTGGGACTGGACATGTGTCAGGCTCAGTGGGCCCTGGCCGCTTTGCCCACTTGGTGTGGGATTTCACGGGGCTCAGCCCACAGGAAAGCTTTTCTGCTTTGGCTACATTTTGATAAAGGTGTTCCTTCAGAGCTTCAGATATTCTTAAGCTAACCCAGCAACAGAAGAGGAGCTCAGCCTAACCCTGAAGAGGCACGGGAGTTTGTAAGCGCTGTGCCTTCCCTCTGCCTTCCTAGAGGTTACCGGCAGCATCTGCAGCTCCATCACATTTTAAGGGAGGCCTCTGCGATCAGCGAGAGAATGCTACAATACTTCCGTAGTACAGTAAGGGGACTGCAAGGTGCCCTGGTGCTGGGGTGATGCAGACATACACCTGGCCATGTGCAGGCCCAGGATCTCACTGGCTCCTACCCACTTTCCTCAACTGCTCAGGGGCTTGGCGGCTGCTTATGCCATGTCCTGGATTACTGGGTCTTGCTGCCAGGTGGCTTGTCGCAAGTACTTTAAAAAAGGCAGAAGGTATTCAACAAGTTTGGCACGCAGAGGCTGCACGTTTATAAAGAAAGGCCTTTGTAAAGTAAGGTGAATGTGGACTCACATGGAAACATGGAACAAAGGTGACCTAAGAGATGAGGGAAGGCGAGGGTGAGTGTGGCTTGAAATAGGGAGACAGGCCAAGTGGCCTTCCTTCCTAGGACCAGCCCTTGGATGAGGCTGGAGACCCCAGAAAGTACAGTTTAGTCACTGGAATCACACACACTTACAAGTTTCACCTCCTCACCATATTTTTTTTTTTTTATCAAGTCACCAGTTCCTATTGAAGTCCACCAGATTCGGAGGGGAGTGGTGGGCGGAGACAGTAAGAAACAGGACAGGTAGAAAACTAGAAGGGGAAAAAGGGAAGTTAAACCAGCCCCTTTTTCAGGCCCTTTGAGTTCTAGCAACTGTCTGTTGGAGGTCACCTAAGTCACAGGCCCGAGACTATGATTTCCTGGGAAAAACACAGCCCATGACAAAGACACATGTCACAAAGTGGGAGGTGGGGTGGGGTGGATAAGTCTAGAAAGGACCCAGGCTGTCTGAAAAATCAGGTGCCTATGTTGCTGAAGGGGGCGCCCGCCTGCGCCAATGAAGCTTCTTCCTCAGGGGCCCCCGGCGTGTCCTTGCGGAGGCCCCAAGCGTTCTAAGAAACACCCTCAGACAGGTGAGAATGCCTGACGTGAAAGGGACAAGCAATGGACTCGATGACAAGCCTTGGCTATTGGGGATGGGAGTTAAACTGTGGGGAGTTATTGCTTCCTCTCAATTGGTTTTGATGCTTTAAGAGAGGCAGGAGGTCAGTTGGACTAACCTGTGAGCATCCCACTGCTTGCCCCAAGCCCCACCTCTGGGCTGAGGGAAGGGGAGGAAGCAGGAAGCAGGCAAAGGCAGGCATGAGGGGGACCGGCTCCCACAGGTTTGCAGAGTCAGCGTGAATCAGTGGGAGTGGACAGTCTTCCAAGCTGGTGATGCTGTGTGGTGTGCTCCAGATGTGCATGCGCTGTCTTTGGGAGAGCACCCCACCCTCTGTGGGTTTGCCTTAGTCCTCTATTGCAGTTCTTGTCCCATTGGTTTCCTGTCAGAAAGTAGCGTGTTTTCAGGTAGTGCTGGGAAAAGCTGATGGTGGAGGGAGCTTTCCCGCCGAGCTGAATCTGAGAAAGCGTTAATGCTAAATGCCTCACACCTCGGCGCATCTAGTCGTGAACTGAACCAGGCAAACTTGGGTCAGAAAACTGGCAACACTGCCACGGATCATTTACGATTTGTGGTGAAATGTGGAACCTTTCCCCCAAAGAGTTTCCAGCATCCAGTATAAAAGGATGATCTTGAAGGAAAGATTAAGCTGGTTTCAATGACATTCGTGAGCTGCTTTCTCCCAAAACATGGACCAGCTCTGACCCTACAAACAAAAAACTTTGCAGACCATCAGCTCTCTGGCGGACACCTCGTCATTTATATGTCAGCGTCTGCGCAGTCTCTGAACTGCTGGCGGTGGTGTCTGCACGCAGCCCAGCCGGTGGCCCTGGGGGCATCTGGCCGGAGACTGGGTCCCTCTTTCGAAGGGGGTGGTTCTATTTCAAGATCAGTGAGAGGAAAGGGAATAAAGTGCTTCTCGTAAAAATGACCAAAATAAATACAAACATTTAATGGCAGAAAAGAAAGTCTTATTTCCAAAGAGTCTGCTTCCTCACACGATCCTTAGAGTTTTGGAAAGAATCCCCCCACACCAGCGAAGGTCCTGTGCTCCCACGGCGTCAGTGCCCTGTGAGCCCGGCAGCCACGTGTCTGGTCCCTCGGTGACCCTGCGCGCAGCCACCCCTGCGGGCCAGGTCTCTCAGGGCAGGCCGCGCGCAGAGCCGCAGGACCGCAAGCCGTTGGCTGCATTGGCCGCGGCGCTGTCGGGCAGTACGTCCCCGGCGGCAGCGACATCGTGGAGGCCCGAGTAGTCCTTGAGCTCGGCGTTGGTGAGCAGCAGCGGCTGCTCGGCCTTCTTGTGCGGCAGGAGCGGCTGGCGCGTGTAGTGCTCCCCGTTGGAGAGGCTCTCGGGCAGGCTCTGATTCCGGCTCTCGGGCAGCAGGAGGATGCAGATGATGCAGATGAGCGTGCAGCAGGCGAAGATGATGTGGTGCAGGAAGTAGCCTTTCTGGTTGTGCAGCTCGATGATGGGCGCCGTCAGCATGCCGAAGCCTGCGCTGGCTAGCACCAGTCCCAGCCCGCCGCACCTGCAGGAGGGCCGAGCACCGAGGTTAGTGTCCACGGCCACCCCTGCGCATGGCACAATGGCCAGGGCATGTTCTGGAGGCACAGTGGCTCCCAGAGTGCGGCCATGGCAAGGTCACGGCAGACCCCAAGGCCTGGGCGTGGGCACCGGGCATGCCCCCACGTGTGCATCCCCCATGTAGAATATCCCAAACCACCGTCATCTGGGCCACCTGTACACCACCTGTAATTCATGTAATACTTTCCCTCATTTAATTTGGAAGAGAACTTTATAATGTCACTGTAAGTGGAAAACTATCCGTTGCCATAAATAATGTACATACAGTGAAAAGGAGAGTAGTATTAAGTTCTGCTATTTTCCCATGGCTTGCTCTTCACTTAGAAAAGTAGCAGGGGGCTGGTTGGATTGCCAAGGGTTAAAAGTGTTAAAGACATACCGACACTAGCAGACTTTCTCTTTGCCACAGAGATTTGAAGACACTTTGAAAACAGTATTTTCTCGCTGTGAGTCGATGTTATTTACTGTCGAGTCCCATGTATTTCTAGAATCATTCTGCACCCACCAATGGGAGTGTCCTGTCTCTGGGAAAGGCTGTTCCAGCAGCCATGCACTGACGGAGACATTCCCACCGCAATGAGCTCAGATAGCACCGAACAAGCCTGGGGCCTGAGCCACTTGCCTCCACTCCTCTGCCATAGGAGGGGACCTACCAAACACTCCAAAGGCATTTTAGCTACACAGCAGCAGGAAAAACCATCAAACCTCCAATTAATGGCTATTTGGGCATAAAGATGTATTTCTGAGGAGAAGGTGTTATGTGAACACCCAGAAAGCAGTGCAGTGCTAGGCTGCAGGAAAGAGGACCACGGCGTTCAGGTGGCAGGAGGTAATGGTCCTACTATTCCGCTGGGCCCTCACTTACACGATGAGTGGTTGGCTGGTCTCAGAGCTCTGGGGCCACAGGGAAGGGGCTGGGCAAGGAGGTCTCGTGTCAGGTGAAATGTAGACGTTTGCCTCACCTCAGAGAGCAGATGCAGACCAGTAGGCAGTAGGTCTAGGGGTGCAGATTTCATTTGTCTTAAGTAACTTTCAAATGGACCTGGTCGAGAATTAGGTACTGCCCTTCAGTGAACTGATCTTTACTCTTGGATATGCTCATGAGGCAAAGAGAGACACAAGGGTAGGCCCCTGTAGCGTGTAGGACACAGGGCTGGGAGCTCCCAAGGACCTGTGGTTCCCGTGGTGACACTGTAGGTGCCTCTAACTCACAAAAATACTGACCTTCAAGGGCACAAGATACAAGATCAACATATAAAAGTCAACTGTGTGTCTATGCTAGCAACCAGCAAATTGAAGATGGAATTAAGAGAATTCCTGTCATGATAACATCAAAAGAGTAAAATGCTTAGAAATAAATAACAAAGGAAATGCAAGACTTGTAAGCTGAAAGCAATAAAATGAATGCTGCTGAAAAAAATTTAGAAGACTTTAAACATGGAGAGACATTCTATATTCATGGATTGGAAGACTCAATATTAATAAGATAGCAATTCTTTCTGAATTGATCCAACAAAATCCTTATCAAATTTCAAGATGACTTTTATTTTTGCAGAAAATGATAAGCTGATCTCAAGATTTATATGAAAATGTAAAGGACAAAGAAATAGCTAATACAATTTTGAAAAATAACAAAATCAAGAACTGACTTTTCCAATTTCAAAACTTACTGTATTTTCCGGCATATAAGATGACTGGGCATATAAAACAATTTCCAACTTTTCCAGTTAAAATATAGAGTTTGGGATATACTTGCTGTATAAGACTACTCCTCTTCCAACGCACACCAAATAAAACTTAAAAAAACATCAGATTTGATTTGAAATGAATGGAGTGCGGCCATTTTTGAGTTCCCCTCACCGTATTCGGTGACCGTAGATTTTCCAGTCTGCCTCGGAAGTTTCAGCACCCGCCCTATAAGACGACCCCTGACTTTTGAGAAGATTTTCCTGGGTTAAAAAGTCATCTTATATGCCAGAAAATACAGTATTATAAAGCTACTAGGGGCTCGGTGCACAAAAATTTGCACACTCGGGAGGTCCATCAGCCCGACCTGTGCTCTCTCGCAGTCTGGGACTCCTCAGGGGATGTCCACCTGCTGGTGTGCCTGGTCAGCCTGGGTGAGGGGCTGATGGCTGTTTGCAGGCTGGCCAAGCCCTCCAGTGGGGTCTTCACCCCATTGGGGTGTGGCCAGCCTGGGTGATGGGCTGGGGGCTGTCTTCAGGCTGCCCACAGTCCCTTCAGGTTTTGGGTCCCTACTGGGGTACCTGGCCAGCCTGGGTGAAGGGCTGATGGCTGTCTGCAGTCTGGCCAAGCTCCCTAGTAACGTCCCTCATCCCATTGGGGTGTGGCCAGCATGGGTGAGGGGCTGATGGCTGTTTTCAGACTTTCAGGCTGCCCACAGCTCCCATTGACCCAATGTCCCAGCAAGGCTGGCTGGACGCAGGTTTCTGGGGTTTGTTTATCTTCTATAATTGGTACACTGTTCCCTTAAGCTGGGGCCTAGGCAGTTAAGGAAACCTTCTCTCTGCTTCAGCTCTGGCTTCTATAATGAAACAATGTTTCCCTTAGAAGTCTGGCCTGGCCTGCTGTTTGCTTCAGCTCCTGATACTTCTAGGATTGAAACAACGTTGCAAATATGATGTTCCCTGGAGCAGAGAGAAGCCCAGGCGGCCGCAGTTTCACTCCTGCTGCAACAGAAACTGCCTATTTACTCAGCTCCCTGAGGGCCGGCCTCTTTGTTGGCTGGGTTAATTTGCATACAGTTGCTCTGATTGGCTGGTGGGCATGGCTTAGGCAACCCAAAGGGATGGTCAGTTTGCATATTACACTTTTATTACATAGGAGAGTAACTAAGGCAGTGTCGTGCTGGTGTATTGATAGGTCAAGAAAACAGGATTGACAGTTCAGAAATGAACCCTTACATTCATGGTCAACTGATTCTGACAAAGGTAGATTCAACAGGGAAGAGACAGTCTTTCAACAAGTGGTGTTGGGACAACTAGATATCCACGTGCAAATGAATAAAGTTGGACCTTTGCTGCCCAGCGTACACAGAAATGAACTACAAATGGGCTACAGCCCTAAATATAAGGGCTCAAACTATAACACTTCTAGAAGAAAAGGGAAACTACCTTTTTACTTAGGAAAAAAATTACTTACACATGACATCAAAAGCAGGATACATAAAAGGAAAAATGGTCAATTGGACTTTAACAAACTTTAGGAGTTCTGTCCTCCAAAAGACACTCTTAAGAAAATGAAAAAATAGACCATACACTGGGAGAAAATGTTTACAAAGCATATATGATAAAGGACTTGAATCCAGAACATAAAAAGAGCTCTCAGTAAGAAAATAACCTGTAGAGAGGGCCTGGGAAGGCACATGGGCATTTCTTTAATTATTGTCAGCGGAAGCCAGTGTCGTAGGCAAAGCCACGCCCAGGAAACATGTCCTTTGCCAAAAGGCAGGAGTGTTGTCAGCTTGACCTTCAGCCCAGGTGCCAGGAGGTGGGTTTTGTTATTTAAAACCAGCCAAGCACCAGAAATGAATACTACTGGGGCCCACCCAAGAATATGCATAATCTCCTTTATCTTGACTTTTAGTAAAACTTCCTGTTTTTTTGCTGTATAAAATAAACACACTGTATTGGCTCATGGTCCCTGCCCCTGTGTCTCCATCAGAGGAGAGTGGTCCCACCTGGCCCCAACCTTTTCCTTCCATCTCTGTGTCTGTCTCTTTCTTTCATTTCCCAATCCCCAGCTGCCCTTCCTCAGGAATTGGACCGCTCTCTAGCAGTGCTGGACACGGAGAAGAAAGCCATATTCACAATAACCCAACTTTAAAAACCGGCCAAAGATTTAAATAGACATTTCCCCAGAGAAACTGTAAGACATCCAATGAGTACATTTGGAGACATGCAAATCACAACCACAATGAGATACTATTTCAAAGCTCCTAGGATGGCTATAATCTGAAAGACAGACAATACAAGGGTTGGTGAGGATGCAGAGAAACCAGAAGCCTCATATTGCTGGTAAGAAAGAAAAATGCTGCAGCCACTGTGGAAAAGCTTGGCAGTTTCTTTAAAAGTTAAGTATAAATTTTTATGATCCAACAATTCCATTCCTATGCAACATGAGGACCTGTGTCCACACAAAAACGTACCAGCGAATGTTCATTGTAGCCTTATTGATAACATCCAAAAACTGGACAGAATTCCATTGTCCAACTGGTGACTAAAGAAACAAATGTGGTCTGTCCTATACAGTGGAATGGCATCCGTGATAAAAAAGGAACGTGGATGAATTTCAGAACCATGCTAAGTGACTGTATGAATCCAGTCATAGGAAATGTCCAGAAGAAGGCCAATCTATAGAGACAGGAAGCAGGCGAGTGGCTGCCTGGCTCTGGGAGGGGGAGGGAGACTGCAGAGCCATGAGGAACTTTTGGAGAAAATGTACTGCAATGGGCTCTGGTGAGGCCTGCACTGTCATTGCGCTGTATACTAAAAGTGCATGGATGCGATGGTATGTTAATTATGCCTCAATAAAGCTGTTAAGAAAACTCCAAAAGTGTTCCACCTGAGGCCTCCTGTTGATACAAATTCCCAGAGTCTAGAAGGGCGCCCATGCAGGCCTCACCTTTCTTCCTGAGACACAGAGACTGTCCAGGCTCCTCTCTCCCTTCCATCCTGCTGCCCGGGGGTAGTTCCTGTTCTGCTTTGCTCAGCAGGCCCTCTCAGGGGCATTACTGTCCCCAACAAGGGAAGGAGAGACCCTGCCTTTGCTACCTGCCACACGCTCTGGCTGGCCAGCCCAGGATCGGGAGGGTGTCAGGGTTGAGGGGCACTCAGGTGGAGATGATGGCATGTCGGGGCTCTCCAGGTGAACAGCTGGACCTAAGGGCCACCTTAAATCAGACATATAGTTTTATGATAAAGATAGGACAGAGCAGAGTCTTGCAAATATTTTTTCTCTAAGAACAGAACTTAAGAATGGCAACTGTGTGTGCATGGATGGGACAATGGGTGGTCTCCCCCATTTTGTCATGTTTCATAATAAAAAAAATAAATTTCTCTCTCCCCTTCTGTCTGTAAATTAGGAATGGCCTTTGGTGTTTGCAAGCAACCCACCCCCAGAGCGTGTGGCCTCAGGCACAGCAGGTGCTGGTGATTCAGACTTGAGGAGGGTGGGAAACACTTCTCCTTATGCTGCAGGCTAAGACCCAGGCTGGGTTTCAAGACAGTCTCACCAGGTGCACTGCCCTTGGGGCAAAGCCAAGCCTGGGAGTCCCTGCACTTTCCTTTTCCAGCCCCCCTCCTGTCCAACCCTGACCAGCTCAGGCCCAAGGGGGTTACACTCCCCTCACTGGTGTCTCCACAGGGATCCTCCCATCTCCTCAAACAAAGTGCCCTGCCTAAAATAGAGCTGATCATGCCAGTCACTTGCTCCAAATCCTTCCATGGCTCCCTACTGCCTCCAGATAATGTACAGCTCCCAGGGCTCTCTCTCCCTGCTGCCCTCCTGCCCATTCTCCCCTCCAAATCCTCCATGGGGTTCTCTCACTCTGCCCCAGCTAAGCTCTGGTGCTTCATGCCCAACCCTGCCAGGTTGCTGGGTAGGTAACTGCCTCATGTGTTTAGGGAAGGAGACACGACTTGTTACTAGTGTTCATCCAAGTAGAGGAGCATCAAGATTGCAGTTAGCAATTAGGGCCACCCCACCTCGAGCAACCCACACACACAGTCCAGGCCAAACCAAGCTGCCTCACAGACTCTTCTTGCTACAGAGGCAGGAGATGCAACAGTTAAGAGAACAGACAGCCTGGGTCAGAGCTCTGGCTCCATCATCCGTGGCGTCCCCTCTGTGAGGCAGCAGGACTCCCCTCTATGAGCCTCAGGGAGAGCCCTAGGTGGAGTGGGTTTGCTGCTGGTATTCTCTGCTTGTCTAAGCTCTCATCACCTCTCTGTTGGCGCCACAAAGCAGAAATATTGATGCATTTCTAATCCCTTTCTTCCTGCATTAATATTAAAGGGACAAACAGCAGGAGGTGAAGGGAAGACCGCTGAGATCAGTGGATTGGCTGAGGTTGGGGGTGTTTGGTGAGGGATGAGGAGGAACCTGACAGCAAGGCCTGAACTGAGCAAGTTCAAGAACTGAGAGACTAAAGACAGGAAAAGCCAGGCCTGGCCGGGTGGCTTAGTAGGCTGGAGCGCTGTCGACACACCAAAAGGTTGCGGTTTGATTCCCAGTCAGGGTTCGGGTTTGATGTTTCTCTCTAACACCAATGTTTCTCTCTCTCTCTCTCTCCCTTCCTCCCTCCCTCTCTTCCTCTTTCTCTAAAAATCAAAAGAAATACATCCTCGGGTGAGGACTTGAGAGAGAGAGAGGCCTAAAGCCTCCAGGGGTAAGGTGGAGACCCACAGGCTGGCAGAGGTGCTGGAACAGCTTTGGTCCTTTCTGCACCCTAACCCCCTCGCCTCACCCAAGCCCTGCAGACAATGCTTCCTGAAGCTGCCTCACACCCACTACCCTCTCCCTTCCAGAGACTTTCGCGCCAGCTCCCTCCCTCCCCATGCACTCACCTCCCTCTGTGCCCTGGAATCCAGTCCCAGGCAGCGCCCTGGTACAGGCTGTGCAGGCTGCCAAGTGCTCTGCTCGCTGCCTTCCCTCCCTCCCAGTGCTCCCACCATACCCTCAGCACACCTGACTCACTCATGTTTGCATGTCTGCGCAGCTCTTATTCTTCAGTGGTTTTCCAGGGCGGGACCAGGCCTGACTCAGTTTGCTAGCCCTAGCCTCTACCCAGCCGCTGGCTGAGAGCTGGCTGGCACCTGAGTACTCACTCGGCATGGTCCCAGTCACTCCCACCACCCAGTGTTCACACCCTGTACCTTGGGATAAGCTGGATCTGGCAACTCACTTTTTACTAATAAAATGCAGCAAAGGTGAGGAGCTGTCCTCCATGATTAGCTTACAGAGGACTGGACTCCAGCAACTCCCTTGCTGGCTTTTGTGAAGCAAGCTGCTGGGTTGCTGAGGGCCATGTGGCCAGGATCTAAGGTGGCCCCCAGCCTAAAGCCAGCAAGGAATAAGGTGCGTGTTTGGTGAGGAACTGAATACTTCTGTTACGGTTTGAATGTGTGGGTCCCCCCAAATTCATATGTGAACTCCTAATCCCTGATGTGATGGTATTAGAAAGGGGGCCTTTGGGAGGTGATTACGTCATGAGGGTGGAGCCCCCATGATGGGATTGGTGCTCTGTCTCCCAGCATGTGAGGAAGCAGCAAGAACACGGCATCAGGGAACCAGGAAGCAGGTCCTCACCAGACACCAAACCCGCGGACAGCTTGGCCTTCCCAGCCTCCAGAACTGTGAGAGGTAACGAACTTTCTGTTGTGTATCCACCACCCAGCCTATGGTGTTCTGTCATAGCAGCCCAGATGGGTTAAGGAACCTGCAGTTACTGAATGAGCTTGGAAGTGAGTCCAGCTGATTATGGCCTAGGGGAGTCCCTGAAGTTGAGAGCCCAGCTAGGCCATGCAGGCTGCTACCCACAGAAACTGTGATAGAATAAGCACAGATTGCTTTAGGCCACTAAGTTGTGGGGTAATTTATTACACAGCAATAGATAACTGATACACTAATCAATGAGTGACAACATTCCCTACACTTAGCCATGGACGCAGGCAGCCTCCCTCACCCAGGCTGTGGTGTGTCATCAGTGCTGTCTGTGCATTAGAACGCCTTCCCCACGGGAGAGACTGAAAGCGCTAGAGGAACGGTCACATCATGTGCCCCTGAGCCATCAAGGGGACACAAATGAGGAACAGCAGTATTCTGGGGAGTGTCTCCCAGATAGAGTGTCCCAGAGAACCCTTTAAAGACACACTGCAGCTTTCTATTAGTATTTGTTCACGTGCTCACCCTCCTTGTTAGCTACGGACCCTTCAAGATAGAGGAGTACTTCCTAGAATATCAACAGGCACACGCTGTTGATTCCTAGTAAATATTGGCTGTTTATGGATTTCACTGCTTTGTAGGTAGGAAGGTCAGCTCACCCAAACCAACAGGACAGGTCCCCTGGGAAGAGCACCATAATGGTGAGATGCGTAACATGAGCTCCTAAAATAGCCACTCAGTCTTTTGTTGTTGCTGTTAATACAGAAGATGTTTTCCCATTATTTTAGAGAGTGAGAGAGGGAGAGACACACAGAGAGAAGCATTGATGTGAGATAGACATGTTGACTGTCCAGATCAGGGCTGGGGATCCAGCCTGCAACCGAGGTACATGCCCTTGACCGGTATCGAACCCAGGACCCCTTCAGTCCACAGGCTGACAGTCTATCCACTGAGCCAAACCAGCTAGGGTGCCACTTAGTCTTTCTGATCATTCTAGTCACTTCAGGAAGCCACAGGATGTTGCAAGGGGTGTATTGGATGCCAGGGAAAATGGACATGTTTCAGCGGGGCCTTTGGTACCAATAAGACATCATTTTCTCTGAAACCTGCTTGGCTTCCATCTGACCTTGTCACTAAGAGTGAATGCCACTGACAGGCAGCTCAGTGCATGTAAAGACCACACATGGGTTAACATGCAGGCAGGTAGAGTGAGGAAGGCTGAACACGGATTCATGGTTAAAGGAGCAGAGCCCAGCATCACACAAGTCGCTTTTCATCATGCCCAATGAACTTGATCATACTAACACATGTTAATAAATCATGTCACATTAAATATATTTGATTTTTGGTAGGATTAGAGGGATCATTAAAAAATTACCTATCTACACATATACTATATACACATAAACAGGTATGTACACATGCATAATAATGTGCAATATATCTTTATATGTTTTCTCAATAAAAGCAATTTTCTGTTTGGTTTTCTATCAAAGATACCTTGAAATTATTCAGTAAGATTAGAAACAATTTTGGCAGAATTTGGCACATCATTTTTGGCTTTGTGTTTTCTTTTCGAAATTTCAGTTTAGAGAAAGGGATCATTACATGCTTGATTTTTTTAGGTTATAGTTTCATTTTCCTCCCCACAACAGGTTCCTGCGTTTTTCTGCTCTTCTCTAGGTGGCCCTAGAGGGCAGCATATGCACAGTAGAACAGTCAGACCGTCAATTTACAGATAAAAGATAATGGGGGAGGGGTAACTTTTGCCTTCCTGTGCTTTAGGAGCACACAAATTTTCATTTCCACCAGCTATCTTCATTTTACTAGTTATAACATCTAAATTACTTTAAGGATAGAAAGATCCATATACAGGGAGCCGCCTTATTGGAAATAGCAAATGAATGAAAAATTCCAGAATCTTCAAATCATTCCACTGAACATGTAAATCCCAGAAACATACCTCCCATTTATCACTTCCTGTTTTATGTTACTTAGCTTGTCTTTACTAGATTTCTGTGAAACCAAGGGTGAACAAATATTTGTGTCAATTTTTACAGAAATAAATATAACTGCCAAAAATTAGGACGAATATCAATTTTCTTTTTTTAAAGAGTATTGACAGTTATACATGTTCAGTAATTATAAATAGTTGGACTGTATAGAAAATCTTAAAGAATAAATATAACTATTATTATGAGCAGACATGTAAAAGAGAATAAAAATTGGATTCTGAGCTCAATATCAATCCATAGGCATACAAGCTTTGCCTTGGAATATCTTGGGATAGCTGTCAACATCAGTTTTCACTCACAAGGCCAAGCCCTTTACCTATATTCTCTCCTCCCTCATCACCGCCACCACACAAGGCAGCCGTGAGTCCTCTCACGCTAGGGCACAGAGGCGGAGGCTGGCGGAAGGATGTGCCAGGGCCATGCAGGGACGAGCCTTCTGGGATCACACGGGCCCACCTCCGCCCTTTCCTCTGGGCTGAGGATCCAAATCTGGGCTCCGGCTCATCCTCTGCCCCCTGCTCGGCCCTCCTCCTGCGATTTAACTTCTAATGTGTGTGGCTCGTCTCCTTGGCTTCTGGTCACTCACTGAGCATTTGTTATAAATATTGTATATATATATTTAAGGCACAACTTGTTTAAAAAGCGAAGCAGACTCCACATTACATATAGGCCATTTTGTCCTCAGTGCTGAGGCAACTTTAGAGAGGAAGACCTCAGGGTCTGGGGTCTAGTCCTGAGGTGGGAACCGGGAAGGGTTAGTTAGGACGAAGGTGTCAGGTCAGGCGAGTGCCAAGAAAAGTTTCTAAAGGAGGAGGGGTGGCCTGAGGGGAGCAGAGCAGGAGACACCAGGAGGGAGTGGATGGGCTGGGACTGAGAGCAGGGGACCCACCATGGAGGCCAGGGCGCGGAGGGAACCTGTGAGAACTTGGGGGAAATGAAGTGGACTTGCTGTGAGCACCGGCACCTGCCTACTTTCTCCCCTGACTGGGAACAAGGGGCCCCTGCCTGCGCTTCCAGGTGGACACAGCACAGAAAAGATGACCTGCCACAAAAAGCCACCAACTGCTTCTGGGTCAAGCAGGGCCCGGCCACATTGTCCAAGCCAAAGCGGAGAAGGTGCCTCAGACACAGGTCCTTCCCACCATCTGCAATGTCCCCCAAGCGCCCCTGAGAAGAACCCACTGCTTCCACTAATGGTAAGAACGGCTCTGTGCGGAGGGAAGCGTGCCTGGCAGCGGCAGCGGGAGGCTTGGGTGGGATCACAGAACACGACGAATTGATTAATTAGCCCTGGTTGAGTCGCTGAAAGGTTCTTATCCTCCCATTTGCCCACAGTCAGCCCTGGCAGCTGAGTGGCATTATTGTTCTTGTTCAGAAGATGTGTTTTTAATACAGCTTTGTAGAAAAAGGCTAGTTTTATACTAAGAACAACAAAACTCACAGATCACAGGCCACCCATCCTAGCTTACCCTGGATTTATCTGCATGCAGTGGCGGCGGGGGGGGGGGGGGGGGTAAGAAAGCCGCTCCAGGCCTGGGACTGTGCAGGAATGGTCCCTGAGTGTAAGAGACAGCCTTCGGAAGGAAACGGTGCCAAGGGGGAGTCATCAGTAACGACAGAAAGTTCCATCCTGGCCAGGAGACAAGACCCCCTTTGGACTGAATTTTCTTTCATTCTCTGCAAGTACAAAAACATCACCAAGGGCCAAGATTTTTCTAATTCGTCATTTTGGCAAGCTCAAGCTGACAACATACTTGTTGAATTTCTACCCCAAATCATCTTTCCAGCTTTGCATCACAGAGGAAAATGAAATGGTGTTTCCTTCAGTTCAGCTGCTTATGCAAAATCTCACAGGGAATAGTGAAGTCTCCCCACTCGCAGACGGGAGGCGTGGCCACCGCAGGGGAGCACCTGCAGTCGCAGAGGCCACAGAGGCCAGCGGAGAGCCCGTCTAACCTTGACTTTGGCTCCACAGAGATAATCCTCTTCGCTGGAATCTTTGGTGAAGGGAGGAGGTTTAGGTTAAGAGAAGAGAGAGCTGCCATCTGCCTCAGGCACTTTGCCACGCCCAGCATTGTGAGTAAGAACAAACTTAGACTCAGCTCATCACTCTGCTGGGGCGGAGGTTGGACAGGACGGACTATGTGGCATTTTTTGTGGGAAATGAGTAAACTCGTCATATCGCTTTTTATACCAAAGCGCGGGAGACGAGTTTTTTCCAAAAACGATGAGTAGAGACAGATTCCGTCAAATATGGAGGGCCTGGCATTTCAACAACGAAAATGTGCAAGACGACTCAGATAGACTTTGCAAAGTCAGACCATTATTGGATTTCTTTCTTCCCGTTACGACACCATTTGGCAGGAAAATGCCTGATTATTAAGTATATAATTGCTTGGCATTTTATCCCACAGTGCCAAGCAGCCTTGGGCTGGGGCTTGGCATATATTGTAAAAATCTGGGAGAATGAATCAAAGTGAGGTCATGTGAAAATTCTGTCATCAGCATGCCTGCTGGGAATGTGGGAAGAAGAGTCCATGAACCTACCTGCCTCCTTCCAGAGTCCTTCCCAGTAGTCTGGGGCTAAAATAATTAGACCTTCGGCCCATCAGGCTGGTTGGTCTCCACTCCTTTCCCCATGTGGGGAAGTAAGGGGGGAAAGGGTGTCGTCATGCTGGCTTCTGGGTTTTATTTCGCAGCTGCATCATTGCCCATATTCACAGTTTATGTTTTAAAACATGTTGGAAATGCTAATGATATTCCCATACGAGGTTCAAAGTAAACCAAGGTGAGCTCTTCCATAGTCCCGCACAGTAATTACCAGGAAAACCTATGACTTTGCAGGTAAGTGGTGCCCTTTTAAATAAAGACAAACCCTTTTATTATGCTACTGGAGGCCCAATGCGCGAAACCCCATGCAAGAGTAGGCCTTCCTTCCCTTGGCTGCCAGCACCAGCTTTACTCAGGCACCCAGGATCCGGACCCGGGCTGGCTTTCCTCGGGCCTCCCACAGGTACCAGGGACCTGGGCTGGCTTTCTTCCATCCCCAGCTTTGTCAGGAAGGATGTCGGAATGGTGTCTGGTCTAATTAGCACATTACTTTTATTATTATAGATGATCTTAGTAACATCAAAAGGTGTGTGCCCCCTTCTCCTGCCCCCTAGTACCCAGGGATAGCACCAGGAAGGACCAAACCTCCCTTCATGAAGCAAAAGAAATGAGCTAAGCACAAGTTAGCTCCACTCTTGGGAAATGATGGACTAATCATGACTCTGCCAGGCTGTGTCCTTGTGTTGCTCATTCAGCTTCTGCCTGACACCTGGGTGGGCGTGTGACAAACACTGGCTCAGTAAGTCCATGACAGAGCTTGCTGGGCTTCTCTCTATGTGGCCTGTCTTTGGAGTAGTGACAGCAACTTCTCAGGCCAGTAAAAAAAATAAGGCCCTTTCTGCTTCTCTTTTCTATTTAGAAAAAGATTTTTTTCATTGGGGTCTCTCAGAGGAGTTGGCAGCATTTGATTTCAATTGAAGTATGGGTGTAAGTTTCTACTGATTTCACTCCTTTCCAGTCACTGCTGTGTTCCCTTCCTCCTCCTCCTCCTTCTCCTGCTCCTTCCCTCACCCGCCTCCTCCTCCTCTTCCTTGGACTGCAGCCTGGCAGAGCCCAGGATCAAGTTCTCACCTGATTCTCAGCTGCCTCAGGTCAGGGTGGAGCGCCCCTTCACTAAGCTCACTGCTCAGCACCTGAGTCACCCTTGCCAGAGGCCAGGGCCGGCCAAAGCTGAGCTGTGAACTCACTGGGAGCCTTGCCAAAGGGGCAGCCTTCCAGGGTCCCAGGAACACATCCTGCGGGGCAATTCCCACCACTCACCTTATCACCGTGGGGGTGATCTCTGCACAGAAGAACACACTGAGGCTTCCCACTGCGTGAGAGGCAAACATGCCCACGATGGAAAACGCGATGGAGAATTTGTCCTTGACACTGTCGCTCATACCTGAAGGGCAATCAGAAAGGGCTGGTGAGGAGGGGCAGAGGGAAGGGGAAAGGAAGCTAGTCACGCTGGGGCGGAGAGAGCAGGGGAGAGGGGAGCAGGGAGGCCTGGGATGCATGGAGGGACTTCCCTCTTCCCCTCTCTGCTGTTGGGGTGCAGACAAGGGTGCTCAGTCCCTCTGCAGAAGGAGGAGCAGCCCAGAGGCAGGAGGTCAGACCCTCTGGGAAGCAGACAGTTGGGTTCCTGCAGGTCCCCGTGGGTCCTGAGGGCTGGGCACACACAGAGCCCCCCTGGCAGGAAGGGAGGCTGGCGGTCTCAGGGCTATAGCAATGTCCACCCTGTCCCAGGCTTCCATATGGTTCCAGAGAAAGGTGCCCGCGCTCAGAGAGCCCTGGCTATCCGGGCCTTAGCTTTGCCCAGCCCAATACATGGGTCAGGGTTGATTTAAGGGAATAAAAACTCATATAATCCAAACAGAAAAATTTATGGGCCTGGAAGGAAAGGGCTCAACCAACCCAAGCATCTTGCAAATGGCACCAGAGTCTGACCTCACGCCAAGGTGGCGTCTAGCGTGAAGCAACAGCAGGCCGCTGGGGCAGAGCTCAGTTCCCTGCGAGGCTGCACGGGGACCCCAGGCTCTCCCTGTGGCGGGCCCAGGGGCATGGGCTCGGGTGAGGCCAGGCACGTGTGACCAGCACGTGTGACCAGCAGCACTGCGGTGCACAGTGGTGGCGCTGCCGTCCCGCGGCGGAGAGCAACAAGCCTGCGAGACTCATTCACAAGCGGACAGCAGCTTCCCCCGGCAGCACAGTCAGCCAGGCCTCCAACACCCTTGGGCTTTCTGATCTCGCCCAGCACTGTCCCTAAGACACTTTGCATCTCTGTGTGGGTGGCAGCTGAGGCCTGTGCTGACTGCCCGTGCTGATGCCAGGGGAAGAGGCGAGGGCATGCGTGCAAGCTGGGCACAAACGGGAGGATGAGCAGCTCTTTCTAGAAGCAAAGGGGGAGAGAACACAGATGTATGCTTATAGTGTCCAACCTACGGCCAACTTCAGCTGCAACTCTTGGAGGGTGAAAAAGGAGGAGAAACAGGAGAGGGAAAACACAGGCGTGTGAGTGTTTATGAAATTGCCCTTTTGGATAAAATACAAAGATGATGACGCGCACGCACAGCATTTGGGGCTCACCTGAGTCTGGGTGCTGGCTGTACTTCCCAATCACTGGGCCGAGGAGAGGATGGCACATGGACGAGGGTGAAAAAAGCGGGAAAATGGGGAGAAAGACAGCATATTAGGCAGGTCCACTGTATGTTTCCATGTGGCTGGAATCTCAGTGAATTCCCTGCCAGGTGTGGGCCAGAGTGCTAGAGAGATGGAGAAGGCCTGTGGGACAGTACCAGGCACTGGAATTAGCACTCGACTAAACAAAACTCTTCCTGTTGGTAAGGGCAGGCGAAAGCCCCACTGGCCTCATCCCGGGGAGAAGCCTGCGCCCTTTGGAACCGACTCTGGTTCACTCCCTGACCGGAGCCAAGCGCTACTTCCTCACGCAAGCCTCGTCACTGCTGGCCTGTGCTCAGGGAGCCTCCGCTGCGGACAGGCCACCGCCAGGGCCATTATGCTCTGAGTCTGATCCTCAGGCGGCTAGTCCTGCGCACAAAGTTGCTGTGGCATCCCTTCCCGCTCAGGGAAGAGAGCACAGTGACAGTCCTGGGCTGCCACTGCACAGCCCCTGCCACGCCCGCTCCTCGGGCAGCCCCTCCGGGGACAGGATGGTCGAGAGACAGACAACACTTCTCTGGTTCCTCGTCAGTCACAGCTGAAACAAAGACCAGTCCCCGGCAAGATGCAGGATGCACAGGACTGCCCTTAGAAAAATGCCTCGTGAAGTCGCAACCAGCTATTCTCTAACCCAGTTTGTACACAGGCTGAGGAAGTTGTGAGCTTTCTCCTGCTTCCTTCCATTCTGGACACTGACGCGTGTCTCGGCCGCATCCCGCACACCTGGCATACCAGAGGCTCTGACCCTTGGTGCACGAGGTCCCGAGCCCAGTCCCCACAGCTTAGTGGCTCTCCTCATGGCATCTGTGTCCCCACAGTGTCCGAGCTGTTCCGGGAGGCCGGGCAAGGGTGAGAGGAGGGCTCAGCTGCCTGGCTCACTCATGTTTCACCGGGAGCAGGCCAGAGGGATGCGTGTGGCTCCTTCCATGCGTGGAGGTGGGCCTTGCTCACGTGGCACTGCTCTGAGCTTGCCTTCTTATCGTTGCAGGGGCTACACGGATTCCCTAGCATTCCTTTAAATCATTTAAACATTTACTGAGAAATTCTTTGGCCCAAAAGACAAGCTGAGGAACTTGGGAATATCTACTGGAAAGCAGTGTCCCAAAGCAAGAGCGTCAACATTTATTTCCCCCTTCATTTCGCAGGGAAGAAACAAGCCCTGTGCTTCTCCGTCAGGGTGGCTCTGAGCGGGAGCCCAGGGTTGGGGAGAGAGGGAAGAGAAGGCAGTCCTCATGCACAGCTGTCAGAGCTGTGGATTTTGGAAACTGGTCTCAAGTCCCACCAGCCCTTCTGTACACTGGTCCCTCCCCTCCCCTGCCCCGCCCCGCCCCACCCTACAGCCCGTCCCACTCCCCGGCTCCACTCACGGTTGAGGAGCCCCAGCTGCAGGAGCGAGGCCAGGGCAGTGAGGATCATGAAGAGCAGCAGCCCGCCTCGGCGCCCCAGGAACCTGACCACCACACACATGGCCAGGCAGGAGGCCAAGGCGATGCTGGCCATGGTGTAGTAGTCGGCGTAGAAGTTCTCCAGCAGCGGCACCTTCACCTCGTGGCCCATCATGCTCCTTGCAAAGCAGTGGTGGATCCCGAACCCTGTCAGCCTGTGGGAGACACCCCAAGTGGGCCATGTGCAGCGTGCAGGACACCAGGGACCGAGCCACGCCCCGGGGTCACTGTGCCCAATAACTAGGGATCATGCAAGCACCTCCAGTTGCAATCAAAAGTGTGCCGTTAGCCTCAGTGAATGGACAGGAGAGTGACACACAGACTGAAGACTTCAGAGAAGCGACCCTCGCTGGGGCGCGGGCTCACCCCGCCATCCCTCCAGGAGAAAGGTGGGCACGTAAAGGCAACGAGGCCTTCTGTTCAAACAGCAACTTTCACGGGAACCCCACATGCCAGACAGCAAGCTCCCCTCGTGTCACTCCTTCAACCCCATATCGGTGCCATAGGAGCTACTGTCGGACCCACTTCACAGATGGGCACCCAGGCTGGGGGAGGTCAGCCGCTTGCACAGATTACTCAGCTGGCAAAGCTCCACCTTAGAGACACCCTGCCCATCTGTGTCTGCGTCTTCCTTCAGCCCTCGGGGCTCTGGGGGCTTGGGAATCCATCCAGAGAGAACGACCTATCAACCCTGTTCTGCCACTTCTTCTCAAAGGCACCCTGAAGAATCAGTAGAAGCCAGGCCAAATGGTCTTGGAGACGTTGTTTCAATTCTTCCTTTACCTCGATTTCCCTCCACTGCCCGGATCAAGCCTTTTGTCTGCCCCACAGGATCACAGAAATTTGCTGGCAACATGTGTCCCAGCTGCTGCAGACAGATGTCTGCTCTGGGAAACATCTGTGCACGCCCCGGGAGGCTGCAGCAGTGGTGACCACACCACGTGGACTGAACCCAGGGCTCTGAAGGGCCCTTAGGGACGGGTCTGGTGTGAAACGCTTGCTCGCTGGGGGAGCCCCTTCGTTATGTCAGCGCTCAGCATCCATCCCAGAGTGAGAGCTTCCCTTCTCCTCCAACTCCCTTGGTGTTGCCTTAAAGATGCTTCAGGCCTCACCCCTGCAGTGGATGCTGCCCTTCACCAACACACGCCTTTCTGCTTGGGAAGCACTCATTCGAGGACCCAGCCCCTGGGCGTCCTTTTCTCATCTAGTAACTGAGACTCAGTGCGTCTCCTGGCCCGATGACTGCCCTTTCCTCCTGGCTCAGGGAGGGTACAGGGAAGTCTTCACCTTTCTGTTCTGGGGGAGAGGAAGTCCTCTGACCACAAAGGCAATTGAAGACAACAAAGCCAGAGAAAGAGACACCCTCCAAGAAGAATCATTAGAATGTCATCTTGTCTTTGTCACGTTTTGTGTTTTTTCCAAAATACAACTTGGAGAAGTCACTCCATTCTTAATGGTCCTATGGGTCTAGCCAGTGTCTGCCTGAGATGGACAGTGGTGCGGTGGCCATGCGCGGGGCCAACTCTGGGCCAGGAGGCTGAGGCCTGAGGTCTTGGCCCTGACGACCTGGTGGCCATGGCTGGTCACCGCACCACGTCCCTTGCCTGGGCCATGGTCTTCTCACGTGGGGGACAGGGTGTAAGTGAGGTCTGAGCTTTCCTATCGCTCTGGCAGGAGAACCTTTTTATCTTCCTCCAAATTTAATCAGGAACCCCAATACCGAGACCTGATCCAATGGAGCTGCTTTGACAGAAACAGCTGTGAGGAATGGCAGGACTAGCCTGGCCCGTCCTCTCACAGGTGAAAGAATGCACATCTGTGTGGACTAGTCCAGGGTTCCGCCTGTGCAGCTGTGGGTGGCTGGCTGGGGCTCCAGCTGCGCCGAGGCTGGGGGTGGGGCCCCTATCTTCCAGCAACTGGTTAGGAAGCTCTGACTGGCTTATCAGACTTAGCTGGGCCCCTCAGCGAAGAGTGGAGTCCCGGGCAGGCCAGAGGACCTGCTCGGCCATATCTCAAAGACCAGCTGGGAAGGAGGAGGGCCTGGAGGCCCTTTCCGGCCCCTCCCTGCCCTCGGCCTGGGACGTGTCCCTCTGCAACTCACGAGTTCACACACAGGACCACGATGTTCTTCCACAGGTTCCGGGTTCCCACCATCTTCACGATGCAGACCTTCTTGGGCCTCCGGGATAGCTCCTTCTCCAGCTCTGCGGAGAAAAAGAGGGCGTGAACTCTCCGCAAGGCCTGGACCGGGCAGCCTCAGAGACAGCCGGTTCCCACGTCAGGCATTGTGAACCAGGAGAATGCTTGGGGTTTCCCCCTCTGGGTGTCAGGATAGCAAAAGTGTTCACAGACTCTAACCTGGCTGTTCAGATTGCCCACGGGGTGTGGTATGGAGGGAGCCGTGTCACTGTCAGCCTCTCCTGGGAACTAGGCAGGACACACACACAGTGATCAGTGCAGGCTCATTCCACACCGGCAGAGGTCAGGGCCGAAGGGTGATTCTAGGATGCCGAGCACTCACTGGGCTCTGGGCACTGAGAACAGTGGCTTCCTCTAAGCCTGATCTGTCTGCACCGCCCACTGCTCAGAGAAGCCCATGCTGACTGACGTGCTCCTTAACTGTGGGCGGAACGCACGATGGCGTCGCTGCTGCTTCTGACACCGCCCCTCCAGTGCATGCATCTTCGAAAGAGAAGTAAATGCAGGAACTGTGTGCCTATCTGTGCACACACAAACACACACAATCCACACGTGGGCATACTTTTAACGCTCAAAGCCTTTGGCAGCTGGAAAGACATGATGTTTTGGCTGAAAGTCATGTGACCAACCACACAGTCAGGAGACAGTTTCATTCGAGGCTCAAACGAGCTCCGAAAGCCATTCTGAACAGACTGACGCAGCCCAGGGCCGCGTTAGCAGGTTCATGGGTTTGCTCAAGTGCTGGTGTTGACTTAGCAAGTTAACATGGAAGATCAAAATGGGCAATGTCTGGACCTCCACAGCCTCCCTACCCCTCTGTGAGCAGAAAAGCCACCGTCCAGCCTCCAGGCCCTTCTTGCCCCTCCCCAGGCCTGTCCTGGGGGAATAATCCGTTACTCGGGAGCTAAGAGAGAAAAGGACGACTTAACCAATTGGGTGGCTGGCCGTGCTCTTTAAGATTGTTAAGGCCATGAAAACAAGACTGAGAAACTGCTGTAGTCCAGAGGGGACGCGCCTACACAGGCTGACTAAGTGCCATCCTGGGCCAGGAAGAGGTTACTCATGGGAAGATGGTGACATGCAGATAAAGGCTGGCGTTTGGTTAACGGTAGTGTCCGCGTGGCAGGCTCTCAGCTGTGACCACTGTGCGGTGGTAATATCAGATGGTAATAAGGGGGGAGACTGAGTCAGGGGTATTCAGAAAGTCTGTACTACTTTGCAATTTTTCTGAAAACTTAAAGTTATCCCAAAAAGTCTACTACATTTTTCTCAAAAAGCAGTGGGGGCGGGAAGTTGCCCGTATACTAGGAAGCCTTTAGCGCTCAGAGGAAACAGGCCTGCCTCCCAGAGCAGCAGCTCCCTCAGGGAATCTCTGAAGAGCGCCCTCCACACCCACACCCTGCCACCTGCCCCCCCTTCTCTCCCGTTCTACCTCCTCCCTCCCATCCAATGGCAGGAGAGCCGCCAACCTCATTAGTTACAGTTTGAAGGAAAATATTTTGCTTAACCATAAGGATTTAGGAGCTTTTTATTTAAATAAATTATTTTTGGGTCAGTGTCACCAGCTAGGGCATAGAAAGGAGAAGAAAAAGCCTCTCCCATGTCTGAGAGATACAGTGCCACTTGAGTTTCCAGAACTTTCTTCTTTTCCATATTTAGGTGGGAAGATTGAGGTCTGTGCACAAGCCAAAAGGCTGGCATTTCGGCTGTGTCCACAGACCCTCTCCTGAGGTCTTCCTGACTTTTATGCTCCCCATTGTAAAAATGGACTAATTTGATTTCCAAACATACTTTCCTCCTGGTTAAAAATCTAAAAAACTTTTAAAGGATATAAAATATTATGGTTAATAGATCATGTTGGATACAGTGACTTGAGTAATTTCACTAATAGCTCCACTTGCTCACCATGAAAATCTTACAAGAAGAAAGCTTAAATGCCCATTAGGATGTGTATATAAGTTTAAAGGTTGTGTTTTTTCAAATGTGACCCAAACTTAACTACTAACACATTATTAGAAGTAAAACAGATGTTGCTAAAGAAGCTGTAGCAATTGTAACTATGACCGAGTTTGTTTTCTATATAACATTAAACTCTAGAGCCCCTGTCGAAGAACTGACTGCAGTCTACAGAGGAACTGCATTCTAAATGGAATGAAATGAACTTGTCTGGGCCACTGACATTTTGTCTGTTAGACATATCACCCACCAGCCTACCAACAACAACATAAACTTGCTCAGCACTAGGCCTGTTCTTCTGGGACAAAAGCCCACCAGCTGGGTTACAGGAAACATTAGAGGCCGTCTGAGACCTCCGGAGGTACCTGCATAGGTAATGGGAAGAGGCCTTTCCATCTCTGCTTATCAGACAGAAATCGCAGGGACTTTGTGAAGTCCTGGACACGGAAATAACGAGTACAAAGGGTATGAGGGTCGGCAGACTCTGCACATCAAGGAAACAGCTGTTAAAACAATTCTCCTCCTGCTCCCCAGCCAGGACTCTTCCACCCTCTGGTTTTGAGCCATTAGGAACATTTCAAAACAAAAACCCAATAGAGTCAAGTTAGGAATCTCCCACCCAGCCAGGCACCTCCTGTCACTCTGCACCCTCTTCTGCCCCCAGACTAGTCCCTGTGAGATGCAGCCAGAGGGCCCTGGTCTGGCTGAGCGGAGTCTCCCTTCAGAACTGGGGACAGTGAGGGGCCCACAAACCAGCAGAGTCAGCTTTCAGCCTTTATTATTGAGGCTCCTTGGGAAAGTTACTCAGTTGCTCCGTGCCTCAGTTTCTCATCTGTTAAGTGGAATACTGTCCCCACCTCAGAGCACTGTTACAGGAACCAAATGAAAAGCTGACCCAGTCTGTCCCCACTTCTCAGCACTGACTGCAGAAGGGAAGGTGTCCCTGCAGACACACTGGAAGGGTCATAAGCTCTCCATGCTTTGGATATCCAGGGGAGAGGCCCAAGAATGCTTCCGGAGAACAGCAGAGCCTGTCTCAGAGATGCAAGGGAAACACACGCCAAGGTCACTTGCATTCACTTGGGTGGGGGTGAGAAATAAACCGGCTTTGTTTTAAGTTTGTGTACACTGCTAACTCATTCCTGGTAAAACTGGAAAAACATCAGTTACAGAAATAAAAAAATAAGAAAGGACCAAAAGAGAAGGGAGGTCAGGAAGAGGAAGCAAAAAGAAGGAAGAAGAGGAGGAGGAGAAAAAGAAGAGAGGATGATGATGAGGAGGAGGAAGAGGAGCAGGAGGATCAGGAGGAGAAAGAGCAGGTGGAGGAGGAGGAGCAGGACTAGCAGGAGGAGCAGATAGAGGAGGAGTAGGAAGAGGAAAAGGAGGAGGAGGATCAGAAAGAGGTGCAAAGTAGCAGGAGAAGGATCAGGAGAAGGAGGAGCAGAAGGAGGAAGAACAGGAGGGAGAACAGCAGGAAGTGAAGGAGTAGTAGGGGGATAAGGAGGAGGAGCAAGAGGAAGGGGAGCAGGAGGAGGAAGAGCAGGAGGAGAGGGAGCAGAAGGATCAGTAGGAGTAGCAGGAGGAGCAGGAGAAGGAGGGGGACTAAGTAGAAGAGGAGGAGCAACAGCAGAAAGAGGAGGAGCATGAGGGGCAGGGGGAGGAGGACTTTGGACAAGTTACCTATTGCTGGGGACCCTGAGTGGCCTGATACATGGCCCCTCTTTTCTCACTTCAGGTTCCAAGCAGATAGAGAAGAGCAAGGCAGCTGAGGACAGTATCTGTGCTCCACCACTGGGAGGGGCCTGAGGTTAGGAAGTCTACAGACACATCTGCCCATCCTGGCAAGGTTGGGCCAGACTGGCTTCCCCCGGTACTGCTCGAGAGGGCCTGATGTCTGAGGACACAGGACCTGCACCCTGTCCATGGCCCAATCTCTGCCTCCTGGGGTCTGGCTCCTTCCACAAGGAGGGAATGTTGGGTGTGGGGAAGCAGTGCTCCCCAACGCTTAGTCTCTCTGGGCCCCGTTTCCTCACACGTACAGCAGGATGGTCTGGTTATGGTCCTCCTAAGGCTCTGATGAGGATCACGTGCACATAAAGTGTTCCAGCCTGACCTCCGGGGCACTGCCCAGTGACTGCTGGCATTGCTGTGACTAGAAGCAGGGGTGGAGTTCTTCTTCCAAGATTTCCCTGTACAGCGGCTGTAGTCCATGCGGCCATATTTGAAACCAGCAGGCTCTACTCCTGCAGCACTTGTTCAAAATCTTGGGAATTATGACACAAAGAGAGCTATCAGTACGTGGACATGCCGTGTGACACTAATGATTGTAGGAGTGATACTGTGACAATGACACCCCGGAGCGGACCAAATATTGATGGTAATTCAGCTGCAAACTCCACTGAGAAAACCTGCCATGTTCAACAATAAACTGAAGATCTGTTTAAAAGAGGGACGGCACGGAACATTTTGGAGCATGAGGTTTTCTTCTGGCCTGAATCCAAGATTAGGATACACTGACGGGGCAGGAGCTCCCCTCACACATACACCTGCAGCCCAACCGGAGACACTCCTCTACCTCCAGCAACACAAGCAGCACCTACAGCTGACCACGTCTCATGCATTTACTAGCTTTCGTGGAATGCCTGCGAGGAGTCAGGTCTTCTGCTAGTGCTGGGCAACAGCGGCACCAGGCTCTGCAGACACAGGGCGATGGGCCCTGAGGAGCTACACAAACCATTCGTCACAGCTGGATGCTGGCAACGGGCCCGGTGCCTGCAGCTGAGATGGTGCACCACTGGAGAGCCGGCCAAACGAGGGCGAGGCTGAGGACAGGGAGGGCCCTGCAGCCAGGAGGCACCGGGTGCTTTCTGAGGGCCCAACGAAGGTCAGAGCATCTGTGAGGGGCAGGCAGACAGACAGGGTCTCAGAGCAGTTGCGGGACTGAGGGTCCTGGGAAGCAGTTCTGAGTAGGAGGTGATGTGAGGGGAAGGGTAGCAGTGAGGATGGAGTTAAGGAAGGTAAGAGGCGAAGTAGGACACTGAGATGTTGGGAGGTGGATTAGGTGAGGTGATGGGAAGATTTCCAGCAGAAAAGCGAGTCCAGCCTAAGAAAGTTGGAAGTGACCAATTTAGATGAAACAGGCACCTGTCTTCCCACAAGCACTGGGCGGCTTCTGCCACGATGCTATCATCAGTGTGTCTGAGAGCTGGGTGTGAACAAGATCAGGAGGCAGGTGTGAATGCAGTGCCCCCGGAGTGGATGTGTGAATAACCTCCTGAGGTGGGGGGAGGTCACATGTGCCAGCTACCTCCCTCAGCCTCCTGCAGGGGCACCAGCATAAAAAATCACACGAGCAAAACTCAGAGGCAAAGAATTTCTCTGAGGAGAAATTCTCAGAGGAAAATTCATTTCTCCCAGAAGGAAATCAGAGGGAAATGAATGAGTATAATTTGGATTGAGAAAGCAAGCTTTTCCCAGACAGTATTTCAACCTGAAAGAAGTAGTACATGTGATTTAATTAGGGAAATTCCAGAAACAAATTATATGGAAAGACTTAAGAGCATTATCTTTATAATGAATGGAGCCTGGATAGCTTTGGAAGATAGCTGGACACTCCAAAAGGAGGAAAGTGACTTCAGTACGAATTCCTCTCCAAACAGGCACATTTGTCTCTGAGCTCAGCCCCCTCTCTCAAAAACAGCCAGGGAAGCCACTTCTGCTGGACTTCTTGGGTTCAAGTCCCAGCTCAACTACTTACTCGGTATGTGACCTCTGGCAAGATATTTAACCCTCTCTTGCCTCAGTTTCCCCTCCTGCAAATGTAGATGATTATGGTAATCCCCTCAGAGGACTCAAGTTGGGAAGAAATGTAAGCGAACACATCAAGATTGAGGGGTAAATATCAGATGTAAGTTAATGTTTGCGAGTCATTTAGAAAAGTGACCGGTCATGGTCATTGCCGCAGGACAGAAGGGCCACAGCCGCCCTCCGCAGAGCACCAGCACTCAGCGCTCTTCTCGGAACGCAGACCTGGCTCATGTCCTCCTTTATTCCAGTAAAGCATGGGCTCTGGGCCTCCTGAACTCTTGCCTGTGCCGAAGTGGAGGTGGCCTAGCCTTGCTGTCCCTCCCTCCCAGGTCATGGGCACAGGCCAAGGCAGGGGCATCTGGGACACTGAGCCCCTGAGTCAGGAGGCTGCGAGCGGCCTGTCTCAGGCCATGGAAGAGGTGTGCACAGAAACCTTTCCCAGCCAGTGGGTTCTGAGTTTCTTGGCTCGTGCTCCTTTCCCATCGGGACCAGCACATTCTCCAACTTCACTCAGGCATCTGCTCACCTGTCCGTGGAGCCAGGCTCCCCAGCCCTCGGAGTGTGGTCCTCACCACCGCCCTCTAGCCCTTCACGCTGAGATTCTCCCTACAGCATGCATGCCCCGGGCGCGTGACACACCTCAGTGTGCACTGTGGGCCTTCACACCGGGCTGTAGGCTCCAGGAGAGCAAGGCTCTGCCTCTTGTTTTCTCTGCCCTGGAGCAGTGCCTGCACATGGCGGTGCTCAGTAAATGTCTGTGGCATCGCAGTTTAGGTCATGATGGGCAATGTGCATATCTCTCTGGGACGGAGGCTTGCAGATTACTTGCCTGGGAAATTTATAACAACAGTGCCATCAATACCGGTTTTCAGTTGGGGGAGTGGGTCAGGTCTACCAGGGGCTTTCTAAAGGGCGTCTGTGCACCGTGGGCACCAGAATCTCTCCTAGTGTTTACTAAAGCGCAGGTTCTTAGGGCTTATTCCAAATTGACTGGATCAGAACCTCTGGTGCCAGGGAAGGCCCAGGAGCCTGGATTTTAACAGCCTCCTGGTGATATTGTGGAGCCGCAGTTGAGAGCTGGATCTGCCAGTGGGCCTGAACCCATCTGCAGAAACACTTCACTCTCCTACTTCCTCAGCCCCCACAAATAGGTCATGACAGGTACAGATGGTGGCGGCTCCCCTAAGTCATACTTGGGAAAAGAGAGGTAGTGAAGCCAGCCGCTCCCAGCCAGTGCTACGAGGGCCTTTGGACCTGGCAGGCAGGCAGGGCTGTGCCAGGCTCGGGCATTTTTACCTGCCCCCTGCATGTTCCCTTGACAACCAGGAGCACATTAGGCTCACGCTGCACTCTGGGGTTTGGGCAGCCGATGTGGGGCCTGGCAGTGTGTCAGACCTGGCCAGGAAAGACCCACTCCTAGAGGGTGGAGAGAGCTCCAATCCACCATGTTCCTAGCCTACCTGCAGACATTAAGCAACCATCACAGGACATTAAGCAGCAGCTAGGACAGTTGCTTGGAAACCCAGTCATCCCCAGCATCAGGGAACTGCTCTGCCACTTGGTCCAGGACAGGGGCGCCTCTCCCAGGGCCAGCACTCACCAGGCATCACGCCTTTGATGTCAGTCTCAGTGTTCATGGAGTTCTTCTGGGTGAAGTGCAGGATCAACTTCTTGGCAGACTCAAACTGCTGGGTAGCCATCAGCCAGCGGAGGGACTCGGGGAATATCCTTCAAAGACACAGAGGGAAGTGGTGAGTACCTTCCGGTTCTGGAGGCCACTGAGTTGGGCTGATGGCCCAGGCAGATGAACTTTGAGGAGGTGTCCCACTCAGTTCCTGCCCTCATGCTGTGGGATCCCATGAATGCTTAGGACTCCCATTAGCCCAGTTAGGGGCAATAAGATTGTGGGTGCTGGAGTGTTGTTAACTTTTTAATAGAAAGTATAATAATTGTGATTTTTAAAATTTGGCGGAAAGGAACAACATCTTACCAACTTTGTCAGTGTACATATACTTTAAAAAATAAGCACGCATTGCCCAGCTTGTGGAATCACTTTTGTTTTTAATATATCTTATTGATTTTTTTTACAGAGAGGAAGGGAGATGAATCAAGAGTTAGAAACATTGATGAGAGAGAAACATCCATCAGCTGCCTCCTGTACACCCCCAACTGGGGATGTGCCCACAACCAAGGTACATGCCCTTGACTGGAATCGAACCCGGGACCCTTGAGTCTGCAGGCTGACACTCTATCCACCGAGCCACACAGGCCAGGGCGAGGAGTCATGGTTTAATTCCCGATCAAGGAACATGCTTGGGCTATGGGCTTGATCCCCAATAGGAGGTGTGCAGGAGGTAGTCAATCAATGATTCTCTCTTATCACTGGTGTTTCTATCTCTCTCCCCCTCTCTGAAATCAGTAAAAACATTAAAAAAATAAACCTAGGTATTTTTAAACCATGTCTAAGTAATCATTGAAGGGCTACATTTGTTATATTTTGTCACAGAAAAACAAATGTTTATAGAATAATTTTAAGTTTCAAAAATGCCTCTAATACTAGCAACCTGACAGTTACTTTTAGTTCTTGAAGATTTGCAGACTGACTTTCCTAGCTCTTACCTATAGAATTAGCTTCATTTTGCAAACTGCAGTAACACTTCCCTGATATGATGCCATAACACAGCAGTTTCGGAATTCTGGTAGCAACAGATTCTTTTGCTTGCTTTTAGGATAAAATCTTGTGTAAAGTACCAATAGAAGAAAAACTAGTGTTTAATTATCCATGCATTTTGTAAGTTTACATTTACGACAACACTAGAGGACCGTTGCACGGATTCGTGCACCAGTGGGGTACCTCAGCCTGGCCTGTGACCCCTCACAATCCAGGACCCCTCGGGGGATGTAGCAGTGTGCTAGGGAAGAGCCTGAGCAAGGCTGGGCACCGTGCTGCTCCCACTCATCTCGGCCCTGCTGCGCCCGCTGCCTCTGCCACTCGGTAGTGCTGCCGTGGAGGTGGGAGAGGCTCCAGCCGCCATAGCTGTGCTTGCCACCCATTAGTCTGGCGTCTGGTACCCATCATAGGGCAGCTGAGCAGCCCTCCAGCTATGGGCGTGCACTGACCACCAGAGAGCAGCTCCTGCATTGAGTGTCTGCCCCCTGGTGGTCATTGCGTGTCACAGCAACCAGTCAAACAGTAGACCAGTGGAACAGTTAAGTTGTTTAGGGTTTTATTAGTATACTAG
Source organism: Murina feae (assembly GCA_004026665.1). Taxonomy (NCBI): domain Eukaryota; kingdom Metazoa; phylum Chordata; class Mammalia; order Chiroptera; family Vespertilionidae; genus Murina; species Murina feae. The sequence goes on from PVJC01003247.1 coordinate 65,657, forward strand.
AGGCTCGGTACATGAAAATTCAAGCACAGGGGGCGTCCCTCAGCCCAGCCTGTTCCCTCTCATAGGAGCCCTCAGGGGTGGGTGGTGTCCTGGCAATCAGGGGAAGGCAACGCCCGCATCACACTTCTGCTGCTGCCACTGCTGACAGCGCAAGCCTTGGCCAGCCCTGGTTACCTGAGCTTTGGGTGACCCTGGGAAGCTGGGCAGCTGACATCTGAGGCTTGCCTGCTCCTCGGGCCAGCCCTGGGGGGCTGAGGGGCTGAGGGGACTGGGGGACTCCGGAGGCAGGCCTTGCCCTGCGCCTGCCACCCTAGTGGGGCTGAAACGACTGGGTGCCACCACCTTGTGGCTGTGGGCACCACCATCTTTGAGGGCAGGGCAGTCAATTAGCACATTCCCTCTTCATTAGATAGAATATATAGATGAACAAGTCAAAGAGATGACCTTGTTTGGAGCAGGGTAGCTCACTTTTCCTGTAAAAGCCCAAAAAGTCCATATTTAATCTTCTTAGAACCATAAGGTCTCTGCCATAACTCCTCAGCTCTGCCTGGCATGCAAGCAGCCAGACGGCATGCACAGGGTAGATGCTGCTGTGCCCCCTGAGGATTGCATTGTAAAACAGCGGTGCCCCTGACTGGCAGGAGCAAATACTGGACATCAAAGTCGTAGCCTTTGTCAGCTCAGTGCTTCGTTCAGTCACCACTCTATTTTATTTCAGTGACACGGGAACAGGAATCCTGATCGGCACTTCATTGTAACCACTCAATACCTGCCCTGCAAGCTCAGGGAGCCTTTAATTAAAGTAATTCAGAAGCTGGAAAAAGTTATCAGAGGAACATTTTTATTTCCAAGTCGCACCACTAATGGTATCTGACAACTGCTCTCACTCACCTAGCTGAACAAAAATCAAGTTTCTACTTGCTTGCATTTTGCAGAAACAGTCAGGCAGGTTCCCACTGAATTTGGGGGTACATTTGGGATGGTTTAATCTGAGCACCAATCCATGCTGGAGACCTGGGGACTTGTTAATGAGCCCCCCCTTGCACAGCTGCACGGAGGTATGGGAGGGCTGTGTGATGGCCCAGAGGAGGCATCGTCTACGTTTCAAAACGGAATCAGAAAGTCTCGTGTCTTTTCGTCTGAGAGCCCAATGGGAAAGCCACTAAAACATATGTTTCAAATTGTAGGCACTCATTAAAAAAAACCACAAAATTAAATTAAAACAAATCAAATTTGAGAACTATAACGCAAGCAAACAGAAACATTCAGAATATATAGATGCTAACATAGGTATTCATGTCTGGCTTTGTTTTTATCAGATTTTTTCTTTATAATGACATAACCTAACTCAAATGCCAGCCTTTCAATCACTCATCTATGTTATTTCCATCTTTCTGATCTATTGGCTTTAGTGTCATTTTCTGATTTCTTGACATGGACACATAGATCATTAACTTTAACTCTTTCTTTCTAACATATGAATTCAGGCTTCAAATTTTCATCTAAGCATCACTTTAGCGACATTTCACAAGTTTAGCTATGTAGTTCTTACTGTGATTGAATCTAAATATTTCATGATTTCTATCAGGATTTTCCAAATACACAGGTTTTGAGATGGGGATGGTGGTCACGTCGCAGCCTTGCTTCACTGATGTTGCTAAATCATGACCATAAAACACAGTGTGCACCACTGGCCTCTTTGGGCTCCTTGGGACTGGCTCTGTGACACAGGATATGCTTCCTTTGTTCACATGGGGCTCTGTGTGCAACCTTGAAGCCAGGCTACTCTGTGTTGTACTTTCTTGGCTCTAGCCTGACTGATCGAGTTTAGAGCCTGAGAAGCGGGTCACTCTGGCCCTCCAACCGCAGGTGTCAGGCCCTGACCTGGGGAGAGCCCTCTGGGAATGGGCCGGTCTGAGCAGCTGGCCCCGCAGTGGGTGATGGTAGGGTCCTAGGTGTTGGTCGGAGGCTAAAGAGACTCAGGGCAGCTCAGAAGAGTCCTCAACTTTCAAGATGCCCCAGATGACATCACAATGGGACAGGCCGCCTTCCATCGACAGGGGCAGTGCAGGGCCTTGCTGGCTCTACCTGGCTGGGCCTGAGTGTGGGACCAGAGAGGAGGCAGAGGGCGATAAAACAGTCTGTGATGTTCAAGGAGCAGCAAACTGGTAAAACCAGAATGCTATTTATGAGATGAGAGGATGGGAGAGAGGCAGGACCCAGGGGGTGGAGGATGCTACATGTACAGAATACTGAAGCTCATGTATTTAAATTTGCCTCAAAGTCATAAAGAACTCACGGGGCTGTCAGCCTATGAGAAAGCCCAGAGACAGCTATTCTAGTTTGGGTAATTAATGTGCAGTGTGGCCACATTATGAACATTTAATGAAATATCTCCTGGCAAGTACATAATGTAATAACACCATGACAATTACAAGTCCAGCCAACGGCCGAGGACCTGTGAGGAACAAGGGCTGAGAGACTGCGCGTGGTGGGCAGCTGGAGGCCATGTCTGCCTGGCGCACGCTCGCATGTGGATGGTGAGAAAGTGACCTTGAGGATGACTTCTGCAAACACAGAAGGTTAACGAGGCTTAGGAGCCATAGCGGCTTCTCTGGGGGAGAGCTCTGCAGTGGCTGCTAGAAGCAGCTGTGGCTGTGGGAAGGGGAAATAGTCCGTGGAGTGAACAGTGGAACGGGAAGTTTCAAAAACTGGAAGCGTTTAATTTTTACAAGCTCATTACACAGCAGAACTATTATTACACCTCGTTACAGATGGGAAAATGGCAAAGAAAGTCCAAGTACACTGCCCAGATAACACAGGTATTAAAGTGGCTGAGCTAGAGTGAAAGCAGACAGTCCCACTCAAGATTCTCAGGCTGTGGTCACTAAGCTGGCGACTCAGGGAGTCCCAGGGCTTCTGTGGAAAGGAACTGGGCAAAACCGGTCCTGTTTAGTCTGAAAGACACTGCAGGAAGAATAAGAGCAAAAAAAGATCACTGCTGGGCAGAAGTCTCCTCTCCTCGTGGCTGATGGACCTCTCACCCCAAGGCCAATGGCTGGTCACCCAGAGCCCTTCTCCCAAACACGTTCAGGATGGTCAGAACATGGTCCACAGCCCCTAGTCACAATTCCAGAATCCAACAGCTCCTGAAAACCACAGCCCTTCCCATTCATCTCACTTGGCAATGGAACCTGAACTGACCTGACCTCATGTGGCACAGACATATCACTGCAAAAATATTGACTATCCGAGCTGAGTAGCCAGGGACCGTGATGAGAGTTTGGCAGGTCCGTATTTCCAATAGGCAATGGGAGTGCTGCCCATCAGCATGAGGTGACACAGCATGAGGCGTTTGCCCAGTAACGACACTGGGGGATACCTGCCTGGTTCTCCTGAGGTTATCCCAGCCACAGTCAGAGGTGGGATTACCACTGGCAAAGAGTTACAGCTGAGGGAACTGTAGTCAACATCTTTGGCTAGAAAAGTAATTTTTAATTAAGCAAATCACACATAAATCCATACTCTACTTAAAAATTAAAATATTCCAGAGAAGACAAAAGCCCTCCTTAACCTCTTGTCCCAATCTGCCCCCCCTGTACTGCCTCTCCCTACTAGGGGCTGACCCCTCGATGGTGGTGTGGACCCTTCCAATCACACTGTGGGCACTCACACACCCATCGATCACGTGCTTCCTCTGCTTTAGCCACTGCCCACTTTCAGTGCAAAATATCAGTTTTGTTCTCAAAATTTCCCTTCCTTCCAGACCGCTACACATTTGCCCACCACGGGTCCAGAAACCAGCACCCCTGTGTGTTGTACATACAGGTTTCTATCTGGATACAACCCACACTAACGATCTACTTGTGAGCGGAGGGCACCAATGCAAGGGTGATCCAGCCTCAGACCAACCTGTGCAACCTGAATTTCAGTTCCTAAGCCTTAAAGCCACCACGTGGTCACTTCCCCTGTGGCCTCAATTATTCTACGAATCGCCAAGAGCTAGAAAGTAAGGGAAAAATGCTTCTGACTGACTAGCAGGGAGGTTAAAGAAGCCAACCATTGAAAACAGATTTTCTTCAGATGAGGACCGGAGTTCCAGGTTAGAAGTCCCCAGGCCACAGGCAGGGGTGGGGGAGGCGTTTGGAGCAGAGAGGAAACTGGCTCTCAGAAGACAGCATGGGAAAGCCAGGTGTCCCCATCTCCACCAGGCAGGTACAGATCCTCACACACTGGGAACCCTTGGAAGGCTCACACTGCTGTACCATAGACATGCCTGATGCCATGATGAAAATCCTTGAACCGCTCACCGAGAACAGGCGAAGTTACAACACTGAGTCAGAGAGGGTCTCAGATTTGGACTTAGCCCAGCCCCACAGTGTACAACAGGCGAGCTGAGCCCAGACAATGCTTTCCTGGGGACATCCAGGCAGGGACAGGCATAAAACTTGGTCTTTAAACCCCTACACCAGTGTCATTTCTCCACATCACACTATGTTTACAATGCTGTTTAAAAGTAGAAAAAATATACTTTAGAAAGATATCCACCAAATACCCACAATGAAGTGTTAATTCTTAAAGAGATAACGTTTATTTACATGGAACCATTTTTCCACTGGCATCACGTAAATGTTACCACATCAGGGCAGCAACGTTGTCTGTTTCCCTGACTGATGCCACTAGATGTTCCTCAAGCCCAGCGTCTGTGTGCACTGAAACAAGACCCTACCCGCCCCGCTCCACAGCACTCCTCTTGCCGCTGCCTCCCAGACCACAGCACCTTATGGTTCCACAGTCACGTGCTGCTTCGCAGACACTTTCCCAGCTTTGTCTGCGCCCCCGCTGTTCATTGTTTGGCTACATCTCAAGCCCATCTGATTCACATTCATGGATCTGTTTTACATCCTAGTCCCTGTAACCTGTAACTCCATAGAATCAGTCATTAAAACTCAAGACTTGATCCTTTCTTAATACTATGAAGTTGATACTTTTTCCTTGACATTTAAGAATAAAACCTAGCATTCCTTCTACCCAACTGGAGGAGCTGACAGACAGGTGTACCACCTGGGTTGCTTTCCTGCTAACTCATTTCCTGCTAACTGATAAAATGCCAGCTTGGCGTTCTCTACATTTTAGCATATCTATCCTCTTTAAATTACATGAGAATATTTACTCAAAAATATATAGAAAGGAAATAAGATGAACTGCAAACACCTTGGATTTTATCTTCAAGTCACTTGTTTTACTGAAGTGTTTAGTTTTAGAACTTAGTGTCGACAGGTATGCCTTCGTGTTGTGATGCAACATTACATCATTCCTGGAATAAACACGTACTGAGCATGCTCAACCTGCCAGTCGAGAAAAACATGTAGATTAACAAATGCCTTACAGGTAAGAGCTTCTATCAAATAGGTTGCACAATGCAGAGGGAAGGACACTGTGAGATGGGGGAGGGGCGGGAGAAGAATCACAAAGGACTCTCTCTCTCCTTCCCTCCTACTCCTCCTCTCCCGGCTCACCTCCACACTCTCTAAAAAAAATAAAAATAAATAAAAAAAATAAAAATCAATGGGAAAAATATACTTGGGCGAGGATTAAAAAAAATAAATTTAAAACAAAGTAAAAAAATGGCTCTTAGGATGGTTAAAACCCAATGTTTTCCCAATGCAAATGAAGTCTTCTTGCAAATCACTTTGTAAAACAAGGAATTCTTTTATTTGAATGGCCATCCCACTAATTTGCCACATATACTCACACCATTGGCTCTATTGCTTTTCCAAATAATGTGTATGCAAGCTCCCTGCTTCTTCTACTAATAGAAACGCGGAGGGAACATATCAGGAATCCTGGGCTTATAGACCAGTTTTGTGACTGAGCAGGTCACCTAACCTTCAGGCCTCAGTTTCCCCACATCTGTAGAATGGGTGATAATGGGCAGAGGAATGGTGGGATGACACTAAGGCCTCACTCAGCTCCAGCATTCTCTATCAAGATTTGCTTCAAGGGACTAGTGGTGACAGCTGCCTCTTTCTGGAGGGTACAAAAGACGCTGATCATGGCAGCGCACTGAACAAACGCTGTATTGACGCTTTCGGTCTGGGCCATGCGGAATGAAGTCGGTACTAAGATGTGTTTGCAGCTAGCCTTTTAGATTAAGCAACTCTGAATGTGTAATAATTGGGACACATTTAAAATGTTTCTCAGTGAATACTGCAAACAGATGAATACTAGGGATTCAGCAGAAAATATTCTGTACCTGGGTTAGTTTTCTCTACTTTCTCCCTCCTTGTGCTCTTCCTCCTTCTGTTGTTGTTCTTTTTTTTTTTTTTTTTTTTACCACATAAGCAATTATCAGGCTGCAGAAAATATACAGTCCATGGGGCATTCAAAATGTAATGCTGCAGGGGGCATTAATCTGGCGTTTTTATAAATGATAAAAATAAACATGATGTTGAAAACAATTTGAGGAGGTAAGTGAGCAGAAAGAACAATGAACGAGTTTATGTTGCCCTTCTCTAAAGGGAGTTTTACTGGGGCCTCTGTATGAGCAGCTGTTTAAGGCCCCCAGTCACCCCTCTCCCCGGACCGAGCTT
>PVJC01003248.1:0-46666 GCA_004026665.1 Murina feae
TGTAACAGAGTAGTAAGGGTTTTCTCCCTTCTATTTCTAATCATTGATGAAATTCTTAGTTAGCAGGTCATTTCTTCTTTTAGTTATCTTCCCAAACATATTCCACTTGACAAATATATTATTATTAGAAATAAAGTTGTTGTTCATTATAGTACCAACAATAGGGGAGATACACATAATGGGAATACTTTATGGCCATGAATATTTGTGATCTAAGTCAATACTTATTCACTTACAGCAACAACCTTATTAAAGATTATTCATGAGATGTTGCTATCTTAGAAAAAACAGGTTAATAAGTGACATCTTCTTATAACTTATTTTGTGGAAAATGAAAATAATGGTATGCATAGGTTTGCAAAGAACACCAAAATATTAAGCATTAATATTTGGGTGGATTTCATGGGTTATAAATTAAATTATTTCTTGTCTGTATTATGCACATTTTTATAATGTATGTGTTAATTATTATAATGCATGTTGACTAAAAATGTTAAATGAATACTTACAATTTTAGAAGTGAGAAAGAGCAGGAGCCAGAAACAAAATATGCAAATAGGGGTCCCTTTTATTGTGCTAAGTAGAGCGGGCCCTCCTTCAGAGTGACCAGTTACAGAGGGAAACAGGCAGTGGTGTTGGCTCTCTGTCTCAGTCAGATCCCAGTGCTTGCTCACTTTCTCTACTATTCGAGAAACTATGGACAGTTAAATGTCAACATGGGTTATAATGGACATGTAGAAGGAGTTTCCTAATGATTTATTAAGCAATATATGTCCATATACTATTTATTTGAGATGTCTATTTATTTAATAGCTCTGAGTTTCCCTTACTACGTTATAAAATCTCCTGTCTGAGCCTCACCCTGTGACTTCTCTGGCCAACCTCCTCCTTTGCCCTGCCAGGGCACCTCACCTCTTCAGAACTCCCATCCTCACCCCTTCCACTACAGCCTCTCCCACGCATGGCCTGTTTTTCTTGAAAACTGGAGCAGATATGACACTATCCCTAGAAGCCATGTGGAAAACCAAGATAAAATCATTAAATTAAAAATTTAAATTAGAAAAGAAAAACTTTTGTCATTTTAGAATATATGGCAAACGTTCAAGGAAGAACGGTGCTCATCACATAATCCAACCATCATGTGAATTAAATTCACGGACTGTGGACCATGAACTTGGTAAACAGGCACAAATTCTCATGGCGTCCTGGACAGGATTAACTGACCTTGGAAGAGAGATCAGGCAGATATTTATGGAGGCAGGTCAAAGAGATAGGTTTCCAAATGGCCAGCTCTCTGCTGCGCAATGGAAGTCCTCTATGGATACGCTGGTGATTCTCTTTGTGCTCTCGGGGGACCCAAATTATTTTGACTTTTCATTGTGAATGTTTTGGACGTCACGATTTTCTTTCCCTTTTAGATGCCATCTCTGAAGCAACTAACTAGTTAAGGACCCTGGAACCTTGTGTCTGCAGTTCAAGGAAGCTACCAGCAGATGGCATCCTTAGTTAATTGAGTAATGGAGCAGGTAACAGACTCTAGGCACAGACTATATGTAGTGCCATTGATAATCTCCGTAAGATATTTATTTTAATTATTTCTAAACCCAGAAACTATTCATAAAAACTCCATCACTTAGAGGAAAAAATACAGATAATAATAAATGTGCATATGTACTATAGAAAGGTTATATGAAGTGAGGCTCCATTGTCAATTGTAAATGAAGTTCTTTTTTTAAAAAATCTATCGGTATTTTGAGAGTCTCCTTGTTAGCTGATACCTTATCAATGAATATTTGTAAGTTACATAACCAGAGTTTATATCCTTCCACGTCTTAAAACATAGCCATCATTGCCTTTCTCCCAGCCCTGCATGCTCTAATAATTGTGAGATTTAAGCATCATTCTATGACCCCCCACACACAACCAAGTAAACTGATATCCTTAATATTTCCTAAGTGAGGATGCTGACCACTGTGGTCAAGAGCTATAGCCCTTGCGTCAAAGCACCATGGGTTTAGATTGTTCATCATTTAATTGGTCAGATTATTTCATTGTGTTAAGGCTCAGCATCCTCATCTGTCAAATGGTGTTAGCATTTCCCTGACTCATTGGATTCAATAGAGAACACGTGGTTAAGGTGCTAAATTACAGCACAATGCCTGCCACATAATAAGCCCTCATGGATGCGCTCTGTTTTCATTACCCTTGATACGTTCTTGAATGGGCACCTTTTTTCCTGAACATTCTGATAGAAAAATGGCAGCCTCTGACCTACCCTAGCTGCTACCTGAATCACAAAGGAGGAGGCTTCTATGTTAGCCAGGGGGCTCCCTCTCCTTTGTACAACTCACTTCCACCCCCTCTCTAACTCTTTTCAGTCTGCACTCTGCAATTCCAGCTCTTATAAGCGTGGTTTTCATTGGCCTGGAGTACCAGCCCCGAGGCTTTCCTTGTCACTGTGTAATGGGGTAGTGGGGATTTCTCCCTTCCGTTTCTAATTCCATTTCTTACTTAGCAGGACACTGCTTCTTTTAGTTATCTTCTCAAACATATTCCAAACATGATCAAAACATACTGAAATGACTATACACAAGCATTTTATTTTCTACAAGTCTCCTCCAATTCTATTCTATTTCGTGGTCTCTTTCCTCAGTTTCTTCTCCTGCCATAGGTTGCCAGGTTAGTTGGCCAGGTCAGTGGGACAGTTGCAGTAAATATTATGTCATTAACCTCAGAACCTTTCCCCCTCCTTTATCTAACAGTTCCAGCTTAAACAAAATTAGCTGTAGTCCATTTCCATGTCAAAATCCATTCAACAAAGAGGCCTGCATTTATTTTCATTGTGAATTTAATATTCTGTTTTACAAGTCCAAAAACACTGCAGCCTGAACTAGACACAGTGGCCCTCTTTAGGGCTGCATTATAGCCACTTGGTTGGGATAGCCACTTGAATTGCTTAGTTTATGTGTTTACAAGGTAGAGAAGATGAGATTGATTGAATCAAGTTTCCATCAAGATATGCCCTATCTGTTAATAGGTCTTTTAGAATCTTAACCAGCTCTATCTTTTTTTTATAGCCTTCAGTAATTTTTGGCTTCTCTGGTCAATTTTTATTTTTTTATTTTTTTACTTTTAATTTCTTTATTAATTAAGGTATTACATATGTGTCTTTATTCCCCCATTACCCCCCACACACACACACACACATTCATGCCCTCACCCCCCTGTCATCTGTGTCCATTGGTTGGCTTATATGCATGCATACAAATCCTTTGGTTGATCTCTCCCCCTTACTCTCATCCTACCCTACCTTCCCTCTGAGTTTTGACATTCTGATTGATAATTCTCTGTCTCTCTTTTTGTTCATCAGTTTATGTTGTTCATTATATTCCAAAAATGAGTGAGATCATGTGATATTTACCTTTCTCTGACTAACTTATTTCACTTAGCATAATGCTCTCCAGTTCCATCCATGCTGTTGCAAATGGTAAGAACTCCTTTTTTACCACAGCGCAATATTCCCTTGTGTAGATGTACCACAGTGTTTTAATCCACTCATCTACTGATGGGCACTTCGGCTGTTTCCAAATCAACCAGCTCTATATTGCTCTGCCAAAACGTATTCTACAAAAACCTCTACTCCCATAAGTTGATCAGTCAGTCAGTCAATTGCAGAAGCAAATTCCTTGTCCAGAGCATGGTCCTCTCTCAACCTGTTATTTCCCATAAATCTGTCCTGATACTCTCCCATCTGAGAGCCTGAGCAGAAAATCAGACAATGGCCAGACCATAAACACCAAGGGAACTCTGGGCCACAACTCCTCCAGAAATCAGCCTGGAAGCCAAACCCCCACATCTATAGAAATCGGCGCACAAATTTCAGAATTTGACCAACTCAGGAACTGCCAGTTTCCAATTTTTTTTTGGTCCCTGCTCTACTTTCTACTCAGGACCAATCAGAAAAAGTGTACTGTACTCCCCAAACCAATCATACAAGATGTTCTACCTTTTGATAGCCTCTCTTCAGCTCCTCCATGCCAAAAATGTCCAATCAGAGCATGCCTGAAACCAATTTTAGTATAAAGCTTTCTCTCGCCAACCAGTCTTTGAGTCTCTGGCAAATACAAAGGATTGTGGCAGACTCCTAAGCTCCCAATAAATACCTGTTTGTCCTCATTTGGGTAGTCTTTGTCATTTTCACAGTATTTCTGGACATTCCTCTGAGATACCTCCTGGATTGCCTGTTGCTGCTGTACCCAGGGGCATCCCTTGTGCCTTGCTGCTTGTGGCTTTGACCTCCTCTGTCTTTGCTTTGAGTTCCTCACCTGTTTATTGTATTTGGTACTCATGTTTTGTTATCAGTTCCCATTTGTTTGACATCCTCAGTGCCATTTCTATTTGTCCATTTTTGCTTCCTTTTGTGCTTCTTTTTGTATTGTTCTATCTAAAGTATTATTTTCCATGACAATACTCAACAACATAAAGCTGTGAAGGAGAAACACAGGGTAGAACACAGTCATTGGTCTGTAAGGCCAGCATCACAGACCAGTGAGTGTGTGTGTTTTAATCAGACCAGCTTCCATTCAGATAAACTTTGTTGTGGGTCACCAAGAAAATAGGGTGAGGTCTTACTTCCATTTCAGTGCTTTGTTCTGAAAGTCTGGCTTTGATCCAGGGAGAGTGTTATCTTTGCTTTTCTGTCTGCAGGGGGTCACAGACCATGAGCTTGGCTTTTACAGGCAGCCAGTAAGGTGGGGTCTGAGACACGGAGTACACAAGCAACACTTTGATAAACCATTGTCAAGTCTCAAGTTTAATCGTCTCCCCAAAGAAAACTGCTGATTGTTCTATGTACTCTGTGCACAATCCTAATTCCTGGGCATATCTCTCTAAGTGTCATGACTACCACAAGAATAATTTGGGCCTTCAGAGTCCACTCTAAGGAACATTGACTTGGATTTAAAATGTTCATTTGAGAGGCGCCTCAGGGAAAAATGGAACAAGATATTGTGGGCCCAACGGGCATCATTTCTTAAGTGATGTGTAGACATCTCCAAATAATATTCTGATTCAAATATTGCTTCTTTACAGTATTATTTGGCCAAGACTAATGAACAATTTGATAAACTTAAGCAATAAAAAGCTGGACTCATGTTCCTCGTAAATCTATCTCCTCCTGGTCCTCCAGTTGCCTCTCTATTGTTTTCTTCTTCTCTATTATCATTCTTCTCCCTCCTTCCACTCCTCTGTCATATACTCTCTCCTCCTCTCCTTGTCCAGACTCCCTACACTTCCCAATGATCCTCCTAAGATTCTAAAATGCCAGTTGCCTCTAAAAATCTATCCCTGCCAGAGCCAGGTAGTATAAGGGAACTGTAGAATTTAAACCTCATCTATAAACTGAATTAAAAAGCAATAATTAAGAATGTCCCTAAACCTAGACAAAACCAGCAATTATTCGTAGGATTCAGAATTCTTCTGAATATATATGACCCATATCAGCTTAAACACATGCTGATCAGAACTGCAGATGCTAAATCTCAGTGGCAAAAACTTATCGGATTGACCCAAAAGGGGACTGACAGGATCTCTCTTTCCACCATAAACCTGAGTCAAAAACAACTGAAAAAGTAGGGCAAGGTCTCATAAAAACCACCTGAACCTTCCAATAAAAGTGATTGGACCATATTTCAATCATGCAAACAGAAAAGATAAAGTTTGGGACATTTTCAGTATTACCTTCAGCAACATCTGAGGGTTGAAAAGGTGCTGATGTACCAGCAAACCTTCCATCTACTTTTGTCAAGAACTTGGAGACCTAATTTATAGACAGAAATTGGAACGGGAAACACCGCTCTCCCTGACTTACAACATCCTACAGGACATTTTGAAAGGGTTTGGGGAAAAATGAGGCAGGATCCAAAATAAACTTACGGTCCTACAGATCAAACAGCTAGGCAGCTCACTTTCTGACGGATCACCTGCTGACAGGACATTCATAGATAGTTTCACAGGCCCCTGGGGAAAAGATTGCCTCATCTTATAAAAGAATCATCAAGTTGAAAAAAAATCCCTCAGTTCAGAAAAGTAAGGATGCTCTGAGGAAGGAAAAAGCACCCAATATCCTGCCTCCCCTTTAGACACTCAAGATGAATGAACTGTAAACACAGATGGTCAATCTCTTGATGGACATCAGAGCTGCTCTTTCTTCATTAAACCCTCCAACTCTGCACAGGCTCTGGATTTGAGTGAATATACTACCCAGGTGGTGAGTGTTTCAAATAATGCACAGCTGTCCCCTATTTATGAGTCTTTAACTGGAACCTAACCCTCGGGCCCTTGAATGAAAAATATTTCTCCCTGCTCAAAAGGTGAGACTTCATGAAATTGTAATATGAAATGTAAACCAGAGGGACTATTTTTGAGGTTGCAGAGGACTCCTCTGTTCATATCTAAGTGTATCTGCCTTGGATAGCTCTTTGCCCCTCCTTGCAATTTGATGGGTAACTTAGCTAAAGGTCTTGACACATGGATTATTTCAAATTCCAATAGCTGCTGTAGCATATCACACAAACACAGTGTATTCAAACAACAGACACTTATAAGTTCACAGTTCTGGAGGTCATGCACTGAAAACGTGTCTTCCTGAGTTAAAATCACAGTGTCGGCAGAGCTGCATTCCTCCCAGAGGTTCCCAGGGAGAATCGGGGCTTTGTATCTTTCATCTTTTAGAGGCCCGCTCAATTCCAAGGCTCATCATTGGATTTGAAGTTCTGTGGAAGTTGAGGTAAATCTGACCAAACAGTTACTCAGACTTCCCGAATATCCTTTGAACCAGAAGCAAAGAAAGGCCTCAGGTCCACAGATAAAAGTGTTATATCCACAGGCTGTTTCGTAGCCTGCACCAGTCAGTGTAACACTTGTCTTTCCAATAAAGAAACAAAACAAGAGGTGATATTGATTTGTTCAAGACCCCGGGGCCATCAACATTTTATCCTTTGCTTTTCAGTGGTACCTAACCAAGTACCGGGCTGTCATCCACTCACGTGCAGTCACTCCCTGCACTGCTGTGATCCCCGCTCTCGCTTTTGCAGTGCCCTTCTAGACCAGGAAAGTCAGTACCTTATGCCTTCTCCTGGGGAAAACAAGATACCTGGACAGTTATGCCTTAGGTCAGCGGTTCTCAACCTGTGGGTCTTGACCCCTTTGGTGGTCAAATGACCCTTTCACAGGGGTCGCCTAAGACCATCCTGCATATCAGATATTTACATTACAATTCATAACAGTAGCAACATTACAGTTATGAAGTAGCAACGAAAATAATTTTATGGTTGGGTCACAACATGAGGAACTGTATTAAAGGGCCAAGAGGTTGAGAACCACAGCCTTGGGAGTTCACCAAAGTACCCTCGAATTCCTCCCCCCCCCCATGTTCTCAATTAAGACCAAGAAGGTCTAAATTTTTCTGTGATCCAGCTCTGATGTACTATGAGTCCTCCTTTTTCAGAGGATGGTGAAGCCCATAAAAAGGATTCCTTCCCCTTACTCTCAGCCTTAGCAGAAAAGGAGTTAATATTTCAGAAGGTAAATTAGTTTTGCCAAAACAGAGGCCAGTACATAGGGTCTGAAGAGAAAAACACACTTTCCTGAAAGACTACCCAAACTTATACTAAGCCCCTCCCAAAATGACAATTTAGAGGGTGTCTAGGTGTAACTGGTGCTGCAGATTACAGGTGTTAAGTTTTTCTGGGATTGTAACAACTCTCTGCGAATTGACTAAGACTTTAAAAAGAGATGGTCTCCTCAGAGAAGCCAAATATGACAAGCCCACTGTGACCTGAAAAAAGACTCTTTAAAGGCCTCCTTCCCTAGGAAGCCTTCATTATAAAAACCCCTTGTACTGATTTGTTCATGAAGATCTGGACAAGTTGAGATTTTAGCTCAACTTCATGAGAACCATGCAAACCCCATTGCTCACTAGAACTGCACCCTTGATTACTGGCAAAGGCTTTACCTTCTTGTCTCGGGGCAAGAGCAGCTGGTGCAAAACATGCCAATGCTTTTGCTGAATTAGTTCTCAGTGTCCAACTTGATCTCATGGTTCCTCACATAGCACAGACCTTACTACTGAGAGACAACATTTTTTTGGCCACTTAACTTCTCATGAGATTCGGTTACTCTCTCTTTCTCACATTTCTATTCACACCATGATATCCTTACCCTGTACTCTCCTGCCCACCAGAAGAAGGGAACATTTATGATTATTTTATCTAAGTTAAGGAATTTTCTGTACTGCACTTAGATTTGGTGGATACTTCTCTTGAGAACCCTGTCTGGTTATTAGTTGTGGATGGATTTTATCTCAAAATGGAAACTGGAGGTTATCAAGCAGCCTGCTATCATTAATTTAAGTTCTCCTTTAGAATATACTCCTCTAATGGACATATAACAAGTTCAGGTGGTAGAAGTTATTATGCTTAATGGAATTTTTATCTAGCAAAACACCAGGAAAAAAAAACAAAGAGAGAGAGAGAGAGAGTAGGTATGCTTTTCATAATCCATGATTTCTGAATGCTTTAGAACTAAAAGCGTTTCTCACTTATGCTGGAACTTCATCAAAAATGGAAAAATTAAGGAACTTTTATATGCTTCCTATGAAGGTGTCCATTATAACTGTTGAAGCTGATGTGAAAAAGATACCATGGAAGCAAAAGACAATGCTATGAAAATCATTCTACCAAACATCCAGCCTTCACCAAGGTTATAATTTACTTAAACCTCAAACAATAAATTTCTTAAGGGATTCAAAGAGGCCATTATGAAATATCAATGGCATCTTTTATTAAAAAATTAATCTATCAGATTTTCACCTATGAACTGATAACTTGAAGACCCATTCATTTAGAGATCTCTAATACTATACTTTGACCTGTTGCACAAACATATGGTAACATACTACAAGAGACTCATGAAATATGCTCAACCCATCACCACAATTTAAGACCACCTCCCTACATCTTCCTAAATAGCTCCTTCATAATCTTCAACCCAGAGATTTTTAAACAGACTTCAGAAACCAGTACTTTGGCCTGGCTGCTGTGGCTCAGTGGTTGAATGTAGCCTTATGAACCAGGAGGTGTCTGTTCAATCCTTGGTCAGGGCATATGCCCAGGTTTGGGGCTTGATCTCCAGTGGGGGGCTTGCAGGAGATAGCTAATCAATGATAGTCTCTTATCATTGACGTTTCTATCTCTCTCTCTCTCTCTCTCTCTCTCTCTCTCTCTCTCTCTCTCTCTTTTCCTCTGAAATCAATAAAGATATATTTTTAAAAAGAAAATAGTACTTTGATCCTCATTAGAAGGGGCATTTTCAGATATTCTTAACAAAAAAATACAGCAGTGAAACTCTAGAGTCTATCTTTGACTCATGTTTTACAACTAAAAGGCAATTCTTAATTGCTTTAAAGCAACACAATTGAAAGGTTACTTCAATAGGGGATCTTAAACCAAAGATTCTCAGATACCTTACAGAAACAACTGGTCTTCAGATGAAGACAGCTTACCCAAATCAACAGAAAAAGATCGTGACCTCATTCCTCAAAAAATAAAAATGCAGCTATCTTATAACCCAGCTATTCCACTTCTGGATATATATCTGAAGAAACCCAAAACACAAATTTGAAAGAATATACCCCAACCCTATGTTCACTGTAGCATTACTTACAGTAGCCAAGATATGGAAGCAACCCAAGTGCCTATCATGAGATGAGTGTATAAAAATGTAGTGGTACATATATACAATAGAATATTACACAGCCACAAAATAGAATGAAATCTTACAATTTAGGATAGCATGAATGGACCTAAAAAGTATTAGGCTAAGTGAAATAAGTCAGAGAAAGATAAATACTATACTATTATACTTACTAGAGTCCCAGTGCATGAAAATTTGTGTACTGTGGGGGACGGGTCACTCAACCCTGCCTGCCCCCTCTCAATCTGGGAGCCCTCAGGGGATGTCCTACTGGGAGCAGGCCTAAGCCACAGTCTGGCCTCCCTATTCAGGAGGCAACTGGGCTGATCATGAGAAGACACCCAACCCCATCACCCTGCTGCTGCTACCACTGCTGGCCACTATGGTTGCCCGCTATTCTTAGCACTGGCTCCACCCCATGCCCGCTGGTGGTGGGGGACAGTGGGGGGCGGAGGTGATCTGGGACCAGGCCAGCTGGAGGAGGGGCTGTGGGAGGTTGAGGCACAGCAGGTTGCACTGAGCCCAGCTTCTGTGAAGGTGTGGCGTTATTATCAGACCTGCGCCCCTGCCTCTGTGGCTGTCTCTGTGGAAGGGGCAGCACTGGGACTGGAACTGTGCAGCCCCCTCTCCCGCCACCTCTGCAGAAGGGCCTGTGCAGAAGCCTATCCCTCACCACCTCTGCTAAAGGGGCAGTGGTGGTGGCGGTAATGGCACCGCTTCCACTCCCGCTCCCATGGCGGCACCACCTCCACCAGCCCTCTGCCCTGGCAGCCACTGTGGCTTTGTCCAGATAGACATAAATAATGCTGCAGTAAGCGTAGGGATGCATATAAGTTTAAACTAGTATTTTAGTTTTGTTTGGGAAAAATACCTGCCATTGGGCTTGCTGCATTGTGTGGTCATTCTATTTAATTTTTTGAAGAAACTTCATACTGCTTTCAGTAGTGGCTGTGCTAATGTACAATCCCACCAAGAGTGTGGGTGGGTTCCCTTTTCTCCAAATCTTTCCCAGTATTTGTTATTTGTTGATTTTTTATAATAGCCATTCTCACACAGGGGAGGTGATATCTCCATGTGATTTTAATTTGCATTTCCCTGATGATTAGAGATGTGGAGCATTTTTTCATATGAGCCTTATCTCTCTGTTATAATTTTTAAATCAGAACATAGTCATTCCAATGCCATTCTTAGAGTCTCCCAAACCGTAGCCACTGCCCACATTATAGATGAATGTATAGGTTATCCATTCTAGATCCCCTGATAAACACCTCTGAGCAACTTTGATCTCATCAAATGACACCATAAAGAATTACAGCTAATGAGTTATATTTGCACCCAAATAGACAAAGGACCTACAATAAACAAATCAACTTGTGACTTTGCTATTGTCCCTCCATCCCAGAAAAAGAACCAGTTGTTACTATGTATTGGTCAAACCCTAGAAAATTCCATAATCTTCAGTGGAGGATGAGCCAATTATTTGCTACTCGGAAGTGAGTAATAAGGATTCAAATATGTACTTCAACTAATGTAAAGGCCTTGGCTCCAACCTCATGTGATGACATTTTCTTTTATTTATGGTTCGTCATGTGCCCTACTGGCTATTGTTCCATTTGTGACCAGGAGGGCGGTTCTATTTGCCTCAGACTAATACCTCATACACTTTAAGTATAATAGTTCAAGACTTTTCTGTACATGGAGATCCTAATTCTAAAATCACAAAGGCTTGAAATTCCTACTCTAAACAAGCTTCAAAATGAGGCCACACTTGATTAAAATTAGACATGCTACCTAAAAGAACTGACTCATTATTGATATGAACAATCAGAGAAGTGCTCTCAACAGTAGGATCATATATCATATAAATAGAAAAGACTCTAAGAAACTTAACATGAAACTTACCATTAACTCTAGCAGAACTTATTAACAATAGCATCTTTGCCCTGCATGCACTAAACATCAGTTTCAACTCATTGGAAGAAAGAGTAAGGAACAATCTCATTGCTTCAGATTTCTTGTTTGCTCATTAAAGTGCTCTCTGTGCCATTGCTAACACTTCTTTCTGTACATGTATCAATGAAACAGGCAAAGTAGAACAGCCTGTACTTTGCCTTGAAGAAAAGTTACCTGGATCTCTTATGTAATCCTCATGCCTGGATCTCTTATGAGATTCTCATGTTCTCATAGTCAAGGTTCCTGGTTCCACAGCATCTTAAGGGACTATTAATTGTTCTCATTTTCTTATAAGTGTGACAAGTACATATAAATATAAATATATATATATATATATACACACACACACATATATAATACCAAGCATATACGGAAGTACACAGAGAAAATGATAAACCTCCATGTACTCATTCACCCAGTCCCACCAATTATCAACACACAAACATATTTTTATCCATAGTCCTCCAATTTTTCCTTCCATTTTCATTGAATTGATGTAAAACCCAAACATCATCATTTCCTTTTTAATATTCCATTACATATCTTTTAAAAATAATAACTCATTTATAAAATACAGGGTGGGACAAAAGTAGGTTTACAGTTGTATGTGAAATGCAGTTTAGTTTTGTGCTAATATTTTATAATTATTCTGTTATTTGCCATATGAATAACTGTAAACCTACTTTTGCCCTTTCTTATGTAAATGCAATACCATTATCACCCCTAAACTTCCTTAATATTGTCCAACACCAGTTGCTTGTACTTTTAATCTGTTATGGTGAGGAATTTAACGTTGATTTATACACACTTCAATGGTTTCCACACATTTATGGCTCCATTTTCATTCTCACTTTTCTTTAAAATGATGTTCATAAAAATGAATGGTTAGTAATTGAATAACTTCTTTTTTTTTTGTCAAGAGGAAGGATTTGAAATAGAACTGAATTTTGTCTCTATTAATATTATCCTCAGTACCTCATGTGAGTTTTCTTCATGATTTCTTACTATTTTAATATTTAGGCCACCCAGAGTATAATATTTACTATTTAGTTCATTTTAATAAAAGAATTACAGCAAAATGATGCTATTGAGAATCTGTATGAGGATTCACTTAATAAGAACCATAAATATTCGTTTAAATATTTTCAAAATATTTACCAGTTTCCTCAGAAATAATTTAACTGCAGGATGATGAGTTTTTGCCTGTCTGATTCATTTATAAGGTTCAGTTTATTTACTGAAGACTATCGATGCACATTTACCTGTAAATTGAGGAAATATTTTGTAGGTTGCATATTTAAGCAAAACCCTTCCCTATCATTTATCATACTCTGAACATATCCTGACCACTTGTGCCATCATCAGTTTTGAGCAATTGATTTTCAGAAGCAAACATTTGAGAGGAGTGGATGAAGGGGAGGTTGTTTGAGGGTTTCTGTTTTTATGAGTTAATAACTCAATTCAATGAAAAGGATTTAATTTCACTAAGGTAAGTAAAATGTCATTTTAAAAAGATAAAGAGAAAATATCTTAGATTCATTTTATATAGTTATTTCATGAGATACTCTTTTTCTTTCCATTCTTCTTGATATACTTTCCCTCAAAACTATAGTAAATACCACAGCATCCCAAAATCTCCACAGGCCTTATGGGGTGAAAAACACCCACCTTCGACTCATAGCTAATTCAAAGAGTGGATCATGTCTTCACCTCCACTTGAGAAATAACAGCAATGATTAAATGAAACAAAATGTCCTCAAGAGATTTTTTTCAACCAGATAAAAGAATGGAAATGAGAGAAGAAGGTTCTAAGAAAACTAAGACTTTTCTTATTTATTGATAGAAAATATATTAGTCAAATGTAATATTAACAGAAATGTCTTATTTTCACTTGTCAAACAATAAAATTGTCTTCTGAATGAGATATTTTTCTTCCACAGATCTAAGAAGACACAAGTTGAGATCCTTAGTGTAAGCATGTCCTAAAACCAGTTAATCCTAATTTCATTTTCTGTGGCATTGGCTTGGGGCTTGATTATCTTCTTTAAGTGAATAACATCAACTTTTCCGTTAAATATTTTCTAGGAAGAAATGCCAGAAGATATAATTGAAGGATGCAAAAATAATCTTTTCTTGCTTGTTGCTATTAAACTAACATTTAGACTCTTAGTGCCACTGGAAAATATCAAATGCCAAATCATTCAACTATAATAATTCCATTCTTCTAGACTTAGTCAGCCTCAAAAAAAAAAAATGCTGTAAAAAAGAAGATGCTCTCTGTCAGTCATTAAAATTTAAAAAGCTATAAATTTCACACTCATCAGAATTAATCTTGGCACTGCGATGAATTAAAGTAAGTAAACTTTTCCCTAGCATTAAGATACTGGTGGCCTCAGCTCCCCTTCATACGGTAGGTGGGAAGATATCAACCAGTGAACTTGTATGCATATAAGCATAACCTGTGGACACAGACAATGGGGTGATGAGAGGGCTGGGGAGGGCAGGAGAGGGCTGGAAGAGGTTAATGGGGTAAAAGGAGGACCTATGCAGTACTTTCTCTTTTTTTAATACATATTTTATTGATTTTTTTTTTACAGAGAGGAAAGGAGAGGGGTAGAGAGTCAGAAACATCGATGAGAGAGAAACATCAATCAGCTGCCTCCTGCACACTCCCTACTGGGGATGTGCCCACAACCAAGGTACATGCCCTTGACTGGAATCAAACCCGGGACCCTTGAGTCCACAGGCCGATGCTCTATCCACTGAGCCAAACCGGTCAGGGCGCAACAATAAAGATTAAAAGAAAAAATAAAAGAATTCAAGGCCACCTAAGAACTACGTCAGTCTCCAGCCAGTATAACCTACACATGGACTACTTCTCTACTTTCGCTCCAGGCTTCCCCTACCATTGTGCACAGGGTCCCTCCTCAGATCCAAGTCTGTATTCCTTCCATATTCTAGGTTTCACACTTTATTTTCTATTTTCTGTGTCTTTTCTATCTCCCCCTCCTCCCCTCCATCTATCAGCCTCTATGCCTTAAGCATTTAAACATACTCAATTCTCTCTGATTTTGAAGAGAATATATAATGCAGAGGCTTAAAAAATCAGCTTCAAATCCCAGCTCTGCCACTTGCCGTATGTGGATCATGTTCCACCTCATTCATGTCTCCTTTACCTCACTTGTAAAAGTAGAGTAACAAGAACAAAAACAGCAACATTTTCTCTGCAGTATAGTTATGAATGCCGCATGACAACATTTTCACAAAGCACTTAACACATGGTAAGCTCTTAGAAAATATTATTGAACATTTTCACTACTATTGCTAATTCCTAACTCTCCTCTGCCTCATATTCCTTCCAGCCATCTCCTACCCCTCTCCTTCTCTTCAGAGTAAAACTTTCTTTTCTAAATTAGTTATAGACTTACAGCAAAGTTACAAAAGTAGTACAAAGAGTTCCTGTATGCCCTTCACCCAACTTTCCCCAATGTTAACACATTGGGTGATCATCATTCAGTCATCAAATCTGGAAAGTATCATGGTGCAACACTGTCAAATTACAGACCTTCTACAAGTTTCCCCAGTTCTCCCACAAATGTCATTTTTCTGTAGCAAGATCCAATTCTGGGTCCCACATTACAACTAACTGTTACTTCTCCTTGGTCTCCTCTAATCTTCATCCTTCCTAGTCATGACTTGAACATTTTTGAACAGAACTAATCAGTTATTTTATAGAACATCCTTCAGTTGGGGTTCATCTGGTATTTTTTCATGGTTGCAATTTGAGAAATTCTTGCATGTTTAGCAAGAATGCCACAGACATCGTATCAAGAGACTGGTAATATCAGTATGTCAGAGCAAAACTTTTGTAAAAATGTTCTTCTCTCACTAATCCTACTTCACCTCTTCTCTCTTGTTTCTCAAACCAGTGTTCAGTCTTCATAAGTCTATGGACACCAGGAACGCTGCAGTTATTCAATTTGGGATAAACTTTTGGTCCTTTACTCTTGGACCAGGCGGTAGCCTCAACACTGAGTACTCCTTCCCGACACATGCACTCGCCTGTAACAGCACCACACTTGCCTGGCGCATCACTCATCTTTCTGAAAGCTCCTCTCAGTCCCCTGTCCTCGCCCCTTTTCTAATACCTGACCTCTAAATGTCAGGGTGCTTATTTCTACCTCTGTATTCCCCATGGAAGAATTCATCTGCATCTCCGGTATTACCTACCAGCCATACACAGACAATTCCCTCATTTCTCTCTAATTTTCACACCCATACATACCCCTGTATCCCAACATCTCTAAAGATAGTCTATAGGAGTAATATACTGAACATATCCCCCAACCAACCCTACCATAGCCCTAAAGTTTAGCCTTGTAAAATAGGATTTATTTTACATTTTAAGATGACCTCAAAATCCTGCTAAAACCCTATAGACATAAACTCAACAAAGTAGAGAGTAGATCAGGGATGTTGTCTGTTCTTTGAAATAATTTGCATTAATGCAGTCTAAGATTGCTTTTGATGTTATGGTGACCACATCACATCATTGACACACTATATTGATTGAACTGACTATAAAAGAAAAATCCTTGCATTTTAAAGAAAGGTATTGCTGTAGCTGTTTCCTCAGTCCTGCCATTATACAGATACAATTTAAGACATACTATGTCATTCAGTGAATATGTCCTATCAGTCAATTCTGATACCAGTATATTCTGAGATCCAAACACAGTAATCCAATTATTCATTAAAACAAGATACACCAGGCAAGCTCAACATTTGTGAGATGCTGGAGGCATAATAGTGGGACAGGCTTCTACTTGTTACCTCAATCCATCCTCTTCTTCTTCCACAGGACTGAAGTTTAACCTGGGTTCCTGGCCACTGGCTAGATGCAATATTGTCCAACAGAAATACAATGGGCTGTATATATATATATATATATATATATATATATATATATATATATATATAATGTTAGATTTTTAGTGGCTATGTTAAATGAAGTAGAAAAAAGGAAGTAAAATTAATTTTAATAGCATGACTTATTTAGTCCAACATATCCAAAATATTGTCATTTCAATGTGTGATTAATTAAAAAAGTGTTAACATAACAAGATAGATACCATGTATTCTTTTTTTATTCTAAATTTTTGGTTGATGTGTATGTTACACTCAGAGCACACCTCAGTTCAGACCAGCCACATTTCAAGAGCTCAAAATCCTCCTATGGTCATTGCCAGGGTATTGGACAGTTTAGAGGTGGAGAGATGTAACCATGTTCTTGCCAATGGGATACAAATGGGAGTTTACACTTGCAATTCACACTTCATTTGCTTTAAAAGAAACTACTTATATTTTGGAGTCTCTGGCAGACAGCTTAAACCTTAGCCTAAATAGCATAAGAGTTGAACAGGCAACTACATTCCAGCCCCTATGTTTGTCATCCATTCCATCTGCAGAATAATAAGCATGTCTCCTTAATCTTCATGTAAAACATGGAAACGAAATACAATGGAAGGAAAAACACAGGATAGAGCTCTGACACACAGCTGGAGGCTTACATATATAGGCTGCAACAACCCATTAGTCAGCAGCCCTCTGTGTTGTCATTCATTGTCTTTGTGTTCAACCCACAGTCCTCCAGGCTGCTCTGTTATAATGGCTGAGGAATTAGGAGACTTTGGCTTGGCCCCACAGCCTCTCAAGCATATCTCCAGGCATTTCTGGTCATATTCTGCAACCCATTAAGGAGGTAATCCACAAAAACTCCATAATGGTGTTTTCTATATCACATTGTATCCCCTACTCTCACCTAAAAAAAATGAAATAATGAATAAACTATTGGGTCACTGGCGTGACTACTCACAGTAGGGTGTAGATTAATCAAGATGGCCAGATTTTTCACCCTAACAGGTTTGGCTCAGTGGATAGAGCATCGCCCTGCGGACTGAAAGTTCCCAGGTTTGATTCCAGTCCAGGGCGCCCCAGTAGGATGTATGCAGGAGGCAGCTGGTCGATGTTTCTCTAACTCTCTATCCCTCTCCCTTCCTCTCTATAAAAAAACCAATAAAATATATTTTAAAAAAAGAATGCCAGATAGTGGTTGGTGCATTTCTAGGATCTCTGTACAGAGTGTATTTATATCGTGTGTGTGTGTGCGTGCATGTGTGTGTATGTGTAAAACTAGGCATAGGAAATACACAAGGGAACCTGTCTTAACTATATTTGCATAAAAAGAACAGGTTTTACTTAGATTCATTGTTACAAATCAAAACATAGGATTTTAAAAAATACCTTTATTTAGTTTATGGAATGGAGAAATTGTATTCATATTAAAGATATTATCTGTTGTTATTATTATTTGCTAGAAGGGGGTAGCCAGCACTCATCCTTCAGTGACTCATTCATGTTCTCCAGTGGCAGACAGTCTGGATGAACTAATAGCAAGGGGAAGTTGCAGAGTTTATTTCAATCATTGCCTGAGCATTGTATCATGAATAAAAATTACTTTTGTAGTAGAGGCCCAGTGCACGAAATTCATGCATGGGGGAGGGGGATCCCTCAGCCTGACCTGCATGCTTTCCAATCCAGGAGCCCTTGGGGGATGTACAACTGCTGGTTTAGCCCTGATCCTGCAGGGCAGTTGGACATCCCTTTAGCAATTGAGGACCTCTGGCTCCTAACCATTCACCTGCCTGCCTGTCCTAACCATTCTGCCTGCCGACCTGATCCCCCTAACTGCTCTTCCCTGGCAGCCTGATCCCCTAACTGCCCTCCCCTGCTGGCCTGGTCACCCCTAACTGCCCGCCCCTGCCAACCTGGTGACCCCTAACTGCCCTCCCCTGCCAGCCTGTTAGGCCCTATTAACTTTTTTAAAAAATCTTATTCCCTTCACACACATTTGTATTTGACTTTCTTATTGGCTCCTCCCTCTAACACAATTTTTCTCTCTCCTTTATGTAACACTTTTTCCTACCGACTCATCACTTATAAATTTTTCTTTCCTCCTTATTTCCTACTTCTGTTCCATCGTCCTTCTTCCCATCTTTCTCCTACCCTCCCTCTCTCCCCATATTCCTTCTTTCCTTTATTCTTACCCCCGCTCTTCCTCCCCTTTTCCTTCCTTCCCACCTTAATTTTTTCCTTCACTTCCTCCCTCTGACCTGCTTTGCTCCCTCCCCTATTCCTTCCTTCTTTCCATTCTCCTTTTAATTTCTTCCAGCTCCCCCTTTATAACTTTTCTTCCCTCCCTCTTTGATAGTGAATAATTAGGTAGGTAGATAGATATTAAAACTGTGGAAGTAAGTAGAGAAGAATGTATGGGAAAGGTAGGATGACTCCTACTTTTAAAATCTGTCCCAAATACACAACTATACTTGATTTTCATTATAGCTCCTACAGTTCACTCATATAGCCTCTTTCCTTCTTTAACTCTGCTCTCTACTAACTCCTTTATAAAGTTCTTTCCTCTCTCCTTCCCTTTTTCATCCTCCCTCCTCCTCTCTCACTCTTTTACTCTTTTTACAGGCTAATTAAAAACTCCATTATTTTTCATCCTGTCTTAGTATTGACTTCTTTCCTCTGGGACCTGTAGGCCATCTCTGTTTGGGTACTTGGGGCCCTCTTGCACCAGCTTTGAGGGGCCCAGTGAAGATACAGCTGTGTCTTGCATACTGTGGCCCACACCCTCCCCGCCCTCTGAGTTAGGGGAGGGTCCCGCCAGGCCGGAGCCGGCATCCATTGTGGGGACTGCTGCATTATATGCATGCGCATGTGCATTTGTGTGCATGTGAGGCTTTTCTCCCATTGAGTGCCGAAGGGGGTGGGGGAACGGGGAGACCTTTCCCGCCCCCTGGCATGTCTGCTCCCATGCCTCGAGTGGCTCTCTGTTCACAGGTAATGGGTGTGCTTGCACAGGCACGGTCCAGGCCCGGCTTGTCCTCGGGGGGCCTTTTGCCAAGGATGCAAGACCCCATCTGGGTGGGACCAGGCAGATGAATGGACGGACAGCTGGAAAAAGCCGGGCGGCTTCCCTGTGGTGTGAGGGTCACCTCTGGTCTCCACGGTGGTGGGGCCAGGTCTGGGCGGATCGACTGGCGTCCCAGGCATCGCAGGGGCCCCCTGTGTATCTGTGGCAGTGGGATACCCACATTGTTTACCCAGTGGCCTGTCCAGATCCCGTGCCTTACCTCAACATCCACTCTCTGTTGTCGGGCTGGGCCTTTCCTTCAGGTTGGGTCCACAACCTCTTGATTTTTGAGAGCAACCCCTCCCAGGGGTCACTGCCGGTGCACACCCCCCACCCCTGGTTGGCATCTGCCAACCACACCCTAGGAACTGGCCTTCTGCCATGTAGGTGTTGCCCCTCGCGCCCCCCAACCTCAGGGGGCAGGTGTTGGTGGCGTCCCCAGGCAGAATGCTCTCTGACAGGGCACAGTGTTGCAGGGGTGTTTGTTGGGCGCATGCACCCAGGCACTGGGGGCAGAGAAGCAAGCCTCACACAAGTCCCCCTGCTGCATATGCAGCCTCCTGCTGGTCTGACAATATGCAAATTGGTCATTATTGTGACACCCTTAGGACCAATTTGCATATTATCTCTTTATTATATAGATATGCACCACAAGTGCAAATAAGGAAAGAAAAATGTCAAAGTCAATGGCAAATAAAAAACCAACAAATAAAACACACTCTGAAAGTGTGTTGATCCACTTCTCAGGAAGTTATTACTGTCTAATGATGGCAGGTCTCTCTCACTGCCCTCCCCCCGTTGTCCCCTGGGACAAGGGTGCCTTGCGAGTGGGAAGAGAGCACATGATGCAGAGAGGGTTGTGCCCATTGGCATGCCAACATGTCCCAGTAAAGGCCTACGTCCGGCCACAGATTGTGGCTCAGCCTCTGCCAGGCTCGGAAGTGTGAGTCATTCACTTTTGCTGGCATGACACAACAATGACCACTAGTGGCACTTGTCCCAGACATATAGGATTCTTTATGAAATACAGCTTGAGAAATAGTAGGAGTATTTTTAAGCAAAAATAGAAATATAAAATGCTTTATTTTCTTTACCATCTTGGTTAGTGAAATATTTTTAAGTATTTTAGCCTTTATGAACTCTTAGCAGCCCCATTATATTTGGGATCTTTTCTCCCTGCCCATAGGTAGTAAAATTAAGACAACATATTCAGTTGAAAGAGCATTAGGAATAGAGATTCACAAAACCTTCTATACTATAGGAGCCTCTCAAGAACCTCTTCTTTCTTGGGGAAATAGTTAAAAAACAGAACTTGGAAAGGCCTGTTTTTATTTGTTGCTGCAACAGAGTTTACAAAGGAATTACCCAAACAAACATGACCTTCTTTAAAACGTACGACGAGTCAATGAGGCATTATTATTTTCTATGTTACCTTTATTATGCCTGACTAATAAACAGGAAACCTGAGATTTAGAGACATTAGCCTATGTGTGCAGGGTCAAGCAGCTAATGAGTGGCAGGTGACCAGGTTTATCCATTCAAGTCTCAAGTTCTTGCCACAAATAGCCTCAGAAGACAGGGGGGGAAATGCTAAACAAGGCTAGGCTCTGCGAAATAACTAAGTACACAGGACCTGGTAAAAGTAAGAGAACTATGCCAAAAACAAACTCTCAATGGGTACCTTCAAATGACAACTTGTAATGGAAACCCAAACATTTATTTAAAAAAATCAAAACTTTGAAATTTTACACACAAAATGCCCACAGGTGAATCCACCCCTTGTATGTTATATATTTGTGTGGCTGAACATTGCTATTTCATTTTAAGGGTTTACATCTCTTGAATTTTAGTAAAATGGGTATCCTTGTTTTCCTTTGCAGTTGAGAAAGCCATCTCAGTAACCACGGATATGCACAACCACACAGACCCATGTTCAAGCATTGGTCCTGTCCCTCCTATGTGTCAAAAGTCCAGTGAGCCTCATGCTTGGGGAAGTCAAAACTAGAAGCCAAATTATTGCCTTCCTTTGCCCAGAAGCTAGTACACACACCCTGCAGTGTCCATAAAATATGCTACAGTGAGCAGAGTACATTCCTGGTCCACTCAGGCCTGTGCTCTGTCATGACAATGGTACACATTGGAAAGGCTGATTGTGCAAAGCTCAGAATAGGCGCCCAAACATCCTCCTTGACTTTAAGCAGGCTATTCTTAAACCTATTTGTATACTTGATATCTAAACTCATTTGCATTTGGTTAAAGCAAAAAACAATGCATACAATTAAATATTATAAAGTGGAGTTGGACTAGTAACTTGTTTTTTCTTTAATTATAACTAAATAAATTGTCTACATTTTTCACTTTTTTATATTCATGTGTTTTGTAATCAGATATAGCCATAATATTAACTGAGAAACTATTTGATATGGAACCTTTATTATAAGAAGGGATATGGAAATGGCTGTGAATTTTCAATTTTCCAAACCACAGGACTGTCCTTGCCAACAAAACCTTGGAAGAAACATGAACTTTTGGGACTTTCATTTGATAGAAAATTCTCTTCCATCAGGTCCTCTTCTCAAGCATTTACCAGTGATTTCCTGGCTAGTGGTAATTACCAAGAATTAAAAGCTGCAGCATATGTTGAGTTGCTGTATCACATCATAAATCATATTTAGTGCCATTTGTTAGCTCGCTGTTTTAATTTCAGAAATTTCCATGACAGTTCATGAATTTTTCAGAATCTCAAAAGAAAGGCCTTGATAGCCATGATTTTATGTTGAAGACTAAAGGGATGTTGTTAATTTTAATGTATACTGAAAGGCCACATGATATCTCAAATTTAATAGTAAAGCAAATTCAGCGAACTCTGCAGAAACATAAGGAGTCTTGCACAGTCTCTTGGCTGGCCAAAGGCAGATTAGGAATCAGGACATTTAGGAGCTTAAATCCAATACCTGAGGTGTGCTTTGAAATTTTTCCTGCACCAAATGCAGCTGATGGAAGGAGCAATTTGAATTGGCAAAGGAGGTAAAGAAAAACACTTGATAATAGACAATAGTCACCACAGTAGAAATAGTGAGAGGACCACAATATGCAAAAACTGATCTCCGAATAATCATTCTTTGTACCTCCTTCTCCTTCTAAAGGTAAAGCTACCTCTACGGCCAGATATGGGGAGTTTCCCCTAGGACACTGGTTGTCTTCGTTGGCTTGGGTTGCTATAACAAAATATCATCGATTGGGTGGTTTAAACAGGCGTCTATAACAGTTCTAGAGACAGGGAAGTGAGAGATCAGGGTTCCAGTGTGTTCTGGGCTCTGGGGGGCGGGGGCGGGGGAGCGTCTTCCAGGCTTGTCATGGCTGCCTTCTTGCTGTGACCTCACAAGACAGAGAAAGGAAGTTCTGGTGTCTATTCCTCTTATAAGGGTACTAATCCTATTATAGGGGTTCTATACACATCACCTCATCTAAATGTAATTACTTTCCTCCCTGGACAATGTGCCTCAGTTGGTTGCATGTTCTTTCATGCACTGAAAGGTTACTGGTTCAATTCCAGGTCCGGGCACATGACCAAGTTACAGGTTCAATCCCTAGTTGGGGTTCATAAAGGAGGCAACTGATTGATGTTTCTTCCTCTCCCTTCCTCTTTCTCTAGATCAATAAAAATATTCAATAAAGAAATACATTTAAATGTAATTATTTCCCAAATACTCCACCTCCTAATATCATCACATTGGAGATTCTGGGTACAACACAGGAATTTGTGCAGGAACAAATGCTCAGTTTATAATACTGGTCACTAAACTTTAGTGCCTGAGAAACACTTGGAGAGATACAAGATCACCAGTCCTGCAACACTGGAAATTCTGACTAATTCCACTTGGAAATGGCTAGGAACTACAGCAAAGCATCAATACAATGGACTGATTAGTAGTTAAAGCTGAAAGTCCCTCATTAGTTTTCCGAATTGATATGTTAAAAAATTGACAGATTAGTTAGTTTACCTGTTTTTACTTATGTAGGCATGTTTGTGTAATTAAAATTAAATACTATGAAAAGAATTTCACAAAAAAAGTTGTCTATATGTATTACAGTAATTTTAACTTTATACTGAGTGGGTCTAGCAAATGCATGCATTCACATCAACAAGAGTAAACAAGTGCACGCAGCTGAGCACGCGTGGGAACATCAGCCCACCATCCTATATAATAAAGAGGGAATATGCAAATTGACCATCACTCCGGTCAATTTGCACCCACAGCTGAGGCTAAGTTCCCATAATGAGCCTTAAGGAGCAATCAGCAGGGACCTGAGGCTGTGCGCCCACCCACCTCCTGCATGGGGCTTGACAGCGGACCTCAGGTCGTGCCTTCTAACTGCAGGGCTTGACAGGAGACCTCAGGCTGCTCCCCCTGCCTTGGCACCAGGCCAGAGGAACTCAGGCTGCACCCTCTTCCCTGGTGTCAGGCCAGGGGACCTTAGGCCATGTTCCCGCCCTGGCCCCAGGCCAGGGGACCTGAGGCTGTGCCCCCCACCCAGCGGGACTTGATGGGGGCCCTCAAGGTGTGCTCTCCGCCCTGGTGTTGGGCCAGGGGACCTCAGGCCATGCCCCCCACCCCAGCACCAGGCCAGGGAACCTCAGATTGTGCCCCCTGCCCCGGCACCAGGCTGGGGGATCACAGGCCACTCCCTCCACCCAGCAGGGCTTGATGGGGGACCTCAGGCCATGCCCCACCCCTGCCCTGGCACCCAGGGGACCTGAGGCTGCACCCCCCCCCCACCTGGCAGGGCTTGACAGGGTGGGACTGGCCGGGTCTGGATCTAGCCCAATGAAGGGGGGGCCGTCCAGGTTTGAGTCTCGAGTGATTTTGAGGTGCACATGGGTAGCTGATGACTTTACTCTGGGTTCCGTGGTGCACCCCAGACTCTGACAGGAGGAAGATTTTCATATACATTTTACTAATTTTCTTTAATCTCTGACACTTCTATTATAGAGAAAGGGCAAATAGCAATATTAAAATATTTCCTCTAATTAATCCCCTTTTAATGTGCACGAATTTTATGCACTGGGCCACTAGTGTGTTAATAAAACTGCTGCAGAAAGTCACGCCAGGGTTCAACAGGACCAATGACCAGCAAGATTCAATGTGATTATGTGCTAATCATTCCTCAACACGGTTTATGAGCAGTGACGCTTGGGTTTAAATATGTAGACTATAGTTGTCAATATGCAATATTTATATTTGTTGGCAAAATTACTATAGTACTTTTTCCATCATGAGGCCTATTTGCTAATTTTTTTAATACCATTTTTAAAAAATATATTTTTATTGATTTCAGAGAGGAAGGGAGGAGAGAGAGAGACAGAAACATCAATGATGAGAGAAAATCATTGATTGGCTGCTTCCTGCATGCCCCCCACTGGGGATTGAGCCCAAAACTCAGGCATGTGACCTTGACCGGAATCAAACCTGGGACCATTCAATTCAAAGGCTGACGCTCTATCCACTGAGCCAAATCAGCCAGGGCATATTTGCTAAATTAATAATAATAATAATAATAATAATAATAATAATAGTGAACAACAAAAAAATAACCTGTCAATGTAATTATAAGCAAATCTTGGATTAAAGCATTTTAAAAATAACAGGATGTGTTAATTTTCACATATGACACATGGACCAGAAATTCTGTCCATTAAATCAAGGTTCACCAAATCGTGGGTTTACTGTACTGTCAAAGCAGCCCAGGGAATTCTGTAAGAGCCCACCGGCCACCCTGTGTGAGGTCTGCCCTCGATGGGCTTTGGCAGAAAGGATTGCCCACAAGTCCTCGTGCTGTACCTGGAGGAGTGAAAACAAGTATTCAGGGACCAGTTGGCCCTAGAGATGGGAAGAGCGAGAACCAGAAGTGCCAACACAGCCAAGTCTACATAAATGTCAGGCGCTTGATCTGAGAAAGGTACTGTCCAATCCCATCCCCACTGCCACGCCCATGACCTCTGGGAAACTATATTTTAGCAGAAGGGAAATTTTAAACAAATGAAAAACTCTGGCTAGTGTACTCATAACTAACCCAAAGCTGAGTTTTTAAGATGGACTTTGAGAGGGGCAGTAGAAGGGAACTGACTACCCCTGGGGGAACACATCTGTGTGTAGGCCAATGCGATCAGTGTGGCCACAAAGAGCTCACCCTGAGCAAGGAGGCATCTCCTGGACAGTGTGACACCAAGGAAAAGTGATTTAAAGAGAAACAATAAAACAAATACCTTTAGAGGATATGTTTAAATGCATTGATTCCATTTGCCTTCTCTGCTTAACATGAGGGGGAATCTATGGTCATAAATGTTTTAAACAAATAAATATAACAGTCAGAAGTCACAAGCAGAACTCACCAGTCAATCGTCCTAAAGATAATGTCCTATGGTCAGATACAATCCCTGAATGGACAAGCCTTAATGGAGTTAACTGCTAGGGCTTACCTTTTCAAACACTAGAAATCCTAGGTTTAATAGCTTAGAAGTATTTTGCAACACATATGATGATGACTTTTTAAACTATTATAGTTCATAAGCATAAAAGAGAGAACAAAAAGACACATAATCATAATGCTGAGAAAATGAAAAGGACTTTTTGTGTATAGCGTATTTCCCTACAAATGTTCAAGTTGTCCTTCAAATCTGAAACTACTGATGTTTCAAATAAAAGGAAAAAGAATGCCTTCATGGTGCTGCTTGTTATTAAATTATGTATATCCTGGATTTATTCAAGCCATGTTTTAGTAAAAGAACAGGTAAAAATAAAATGTAATTCCTACAAGCCATTTCTCTTTAAAAGTAAAGACCTTGAAACCAACTTACACTGCCTTTATCAGTGACGGGCAAAACTTCCAGGTGGAGGGCAGGACTGAGGAATTATAAGAAAAGCTATTAGCCGAGTTCCAAGTGCCTAGGAGCTTGTTATCATATCACTGCACAATATGGAGCCGTTCCATTATCATAAAAAATGCAATGATAAGTGATTATTGTCGAAATTCAATGGAATATTTGCATCTTTTAAAAACCAACTTAATTTCTCTGAAAATGTGAAATTTTCCTAAGATTTGGTTTTATTGTGGATTTGGTACCAGATGATTTGTAAGTATGTTCTCAAAAGGATTCCCTTAGGAAAACAAAAAGTATGTGTAGATTCCATTTAGGCCTAGATGCCTCTATAAAGCTAGGAAAATAATTTAAACAACAGAAGTATAAGTTGTTTTAAAGGAAACAACTTTCAAGTGAATATTTCTCTGCTTTTAAGCACACAAATTCACATCTTCAAGGCCAGAATGCTCCTTCAGCCTCTAGAAACAAGCAGCTAAGATCGATGAAGGAGAGTGGAAGCAAAAGAAAAAGTTGACAGTCAAGGGCATCATCCCAGATCTGTAAAGTTAGTCCTTCTTTGGTCAACTCATTCCTTTTTAATCCAAAGCATTATATGCAACCAACCACTTGTTTAACACAATAAATAAATTATGTCAAAATCTAAGCTGAATTTCACATTACTGAAATTGATAGAGAATGAAACATAATCTCCCTAGAGCCTTGTATTAATTCCCTGACTTCCATAATTATGGTCTTGCAAATGTTAAAAATAAATGCAAGAGCCAACCAACAGATCCAACCGCCACCTATTGATTTTATAAAGAGAAAATTGAGGCAAATAAATAAAGACAAAAATAAACATTAGGCAAATAAATAAAGATAAAATTAAACAAGAATTCTATGTGGGCACCACCAGAAAAAAATAAAATAAAAAGATGGAAACAGCCCCTAAACTCAGAAACAGAATAGCTGGTTTGAGTTTGGTTATGGCATTCCCTCACTCCCCAGGTAGTTTGCGGGAATTAAAATTCTGTAACATGGCCCACAAAGTCTCGCAGGAGCTATTCACGGTCTTCCTCCCAATTGCTCACATATGCGGCCCTCTCCCAGCCTTCGCTTCCACTCCCTCCTCCTCAATCACATCACCCAGAACAAGCAAGTCATTCCTTAAGTTTAATCTTTGCCCAACTCACATTTTTAATCTGGTACCCATTCTCTCTCAGAGTACCCTTTACTTTTCCTTGGAAACATTTATCACTGTGTGTGATTGTACAGTGTGTAATTATCCATTTGATTTCTCTCCTTTACTAGACCATGAGATTTCTGCGGGCTTATGTA
Organism: Murina feae; assembly: GCA_004026665.1. NCBI lineage: Eukaryota > Metazoa > Chordata > Mammalia > Chiroptera > Vespertilionidae > Murina > Murina feae. The sequence goes on from PVJC01003248.1 coordinate 27,885, forward strand.
TGGTGACCAGAATGTAGTAAATACTCAAGAAATGATGGTAAATTAATGAAATGGAGTTTTGATGCATACTAATTGTGTTATTTTAGACAAATCATTTAACTTCTCTGAGCTTCAGTTCTCTTATCTGTAACCTTGTAATCTCTATATAGTTTTAGTTATAGTTACAAAAACCTTAACAAATTGAAAAGTGCTATTCAAATTCAAGATATTATTTATTATCTTTATGACATCAATATTATAAATCTAAGAACTGTTTAATTGACCAGTATAGAATCATTTAGTTGCTATAACACTATATAGACATCAAAAGGCTTCACATTTCCCATGAATAAAGTGTAGTATTTAAGGAATATTATATACTAGGGACTGGGTGCATGAAATTTGTGCACTGTGGAGGGATGGGTCCTCAGCCCAGCCTGCCCCCTCACATACTGGGAGCCCTCAGGGGATATCCTACTGATGGCTTAGGCCCGCTTCCTGCTCCCCTTGGAGAGTGGGCCTAAGCTGCAGTCTGGCCTCCCTTTGTGGGAGGCTACCAGGCTAATCAGGGAAGCCACCAGCCCCATCACCCAGTTGCTACAGCCACTGCCAGTCACCACAACCACCAAGGTGTTTTCATCAACATGGACTTCAATCCCTTCACCATGAAAAAATGACAACTTTCTTTAGGCATTTTCAAGATGTGTCTTTCATAGGATATGACATTTCTCTCTTTCTTTCTTTTTTATCCTCACCTGAGGATATGTTTCCATTGATTTTTTAGAGAATGTGAAAGAAAAGGAAAAAACAGAGAGAAATATCAAAGTGAGAGGAACACTTTGGTTGGTTGCCTCCTGCATATGCCCTGATCTGGGTTCTAGCCAGGGAGGAGCCTGCAACCTAGGTACATGCCCTTGGTCAGAATTGAACCTGGACCCTGCAGTCAGCAGGCTGAGGCATTATGCACTGAGCCAAACCAGCTAGGGCAGGATATGACATTTCTTAGTCTTCCAGCAGTGGACCTTCATTTTTTTTCTCCAGGAGTGTGGTGGAAAAACCCTAGATCACCTTTAGGGATTCTTATTACCCAAGTTACTAAGAATATTACCAGTGGCATACAGGGAGCTAAGCCAATGAGCAGTAAGAAAAGGTGTTTCCTCTGTAGTTCACTCTGATCACCGGCTCCACCCCTGCCCCTGCAGGCCTGGGCAGGGGACCCCCAAGCCCCTCTGATCGCCAGCTTCACAGAGCCCAGGCCTCTGTGATCACCGGCTCTGATCCTGCCCCCTGCCATCGCTGGCTCTGCCCTTGCCCTTCTGGCAGCCTCTGGCCAAGACTGCAGGCCTGGGCAGGGGACCCCTAGACCCTTGCTTTGCTGGCTCCACTGGTGCCCACACCCCTGTGATTGCAGGCTCTGTTCCTGCTGCTCTGATTGCTAGCTCTGTGAAGCCCAGCCCCTATGATCTCCAGCCTTGCCCCTGCCCAGGCCTGAGGCCTCTGGTCCAGGACTTATGCCTGGGTAGGGCACCCTCATACCCCTCCAATCATTGGCTCTACCCCTGCCCCCTCCAATCACCGGCTCCACCCTTGCCCATGCCTGAGGCCTCTGGCGAAGGCCTCTGGCCTGGACAGAGGACCCTCAACCCCCTCTGATCACCTGTTCCACCCCTTAGGCCCTCCACCTACCCCACCACCTGCCTGGCTAACAGGCCTGACCACTTCAGGTGCCACCATCTTGTGGCCATGGGGGAAGCCATATTTGTCACAGAGTGATGCCTAATTTGCATATTAGTCTTTTATTAGGATATGGCTATGGGTACCTCCATCTTGTGTCCACGGGGGCAGCCATCTTTGTCTCAGAGTGATGGTTAATTTGCATATTACTCTTTTATTAGATAGGATTGTAAATAGCAAATGATGACTCTTTATAATTTACAGCTGAAATTGATACTACATTAGGTATATAAAATTTTTAATTAAGAATATCATCCTTAATATAGTTTGGGCCAAGATGTCACATATTAGAAATTGATTGATATTACATAATTGTTTTATTTATGTAGACTATTTAGGCAGATAAGAGAATAATAGAGGGTACATGCCAGTTTATAATTCAAAAATATGCCTTGACATGGGCCACTATTTAAATTATATGAAAACTAGAAATACTTTATACACCAAAAAAAATGAAACGACTAATGAATCATAAGTGGACTTGTCTTAGCTATTTTTCTAAGAGTGGTGATTCTTTTATGCTGATCTGTGCACAATTCTCATCTCATTCTCTCTTTGAAGGGCAATGTGGGAGGACCTTGATCTGAGCACTTTTTTTTCATCAGTATAAACAGAGGCAACAGGTGCCAGATGGAACACAACCATGGCCTCATCATTTCTATACCTTAAGCCACTGGCCTAATGGCCTCAGGCAGTGGAACATTAGTGATGTTAAAAGAATTTACTCTTGTCTGGATATTTTTGGGATTTGACTCCTGTCAGGTATTGCAACAAAGTCAAGTGATTTCAATTTACCAAGCAAGGACAAGAAGTGGTTTCAGGAAAACCAAGGTGATGAACTATTGGGCATTCAGTTCATTAGCTGTCATCCATCTTGACATCTTCATCTTTCAAGCAGTACTGCAGAAAATCAAAGACTTGTAGTACTTCCCTTAAAAAATTCAAGAAGGAAGCCATAACCTCTTAAAGTTAAAGGGACCATGAAGGCTATTTCAAATGGATTATGAAAAATAACCATTGCCACAGAAGTGAAAATATTGATAGATGAGCAATCATAAATACTACCCATGTCATTAAACATACTAATCTTAAAAATAATATTATTGTCCAACCCGTGTGGCTCAGTGGTTGACATCAACCTATGAATCAGGATGTCACAGTTCAATTCCCAGATTGCAGGCTCGATCCACAGTAAGGGGTGTGCAGGAGGCAGCCCATCAATGATTCTCTTTCATCATTGATATTTCTATCTTTCTCTCCCTCTACCTGAATTCGCTCTGATATCAATAAAAAAATAAATAAATAAAATAATATTAAGAATATATACTGAGTGAATTGCTGGAGTATTTTTAGCTCATTCTAATTTGATGCATTCTTCATTTAATTTATTGTTTTTTTAAATATATATTTTATTGATTTCAGAAAGAATGTGAGAGGAAGATAGAGATAGAAACATCAATGATGAGAAGAGAATCATTGATTGGCTCTCTCCTCTTTGCTCTGCACTGGGGATGGAGCCCACAACCCAGACATTTGCCATGAATGGGCATCAAACCATGGCTTCCTGAGCCATGCCAGTTGGGCTAGTTGTTAATCTTTTATTCTCACCTGGGGGTATGTTTTTATTGATTTTAGAAGAAAAGAAGGGAAAAGGAGATAGAGAAACATCAATTGGTGGGCACATGTCCTGACTAGGAATTGAACCCACAACCTGGGTATGTGTCCTGACCAGGAATCAAACCCTGAACCCTTCAGTGCATGGGACAATGCCCTAACCAATTGAGCCACATGGGCCAGGGCCGTTCTCTACTTTAATATGAAGTAGTGATATGACAAATAAGCGACCTTTTAAGAATGGCATTTTAGGGTGTGGGTGAAAGGCCCAAGAGAAAAATGTGTTTCCTGAAAAATCAGCCAATAAAACATGGACAGTAAGACTGCAGTGACACAGCAAGTATTGGTAATATCACCTTTCTTCTTTTGTTTCTCTGCTCTGCTTGTTCAGCATTGAGGTACTGAAACTCCAGTGTTTTTGCAGAGTTTTCTGGAATTACCTAGGAATGTAAGCAATCTAAGACATTAAAGAAGTGCTTCATAACCGTCCCCAGCCACCATCCCTTACTAAGGGGAAAGAAACTGGCCCATGTCCCATGCTCACAATTAAGGTGAGATGAACATTAGGCTAAACTTCTTTTCCCATATATGATTCTGCTGGAGGTCTGGTGCACGGATTCGTGCATGGGTGGGGTCCCTCTGGATGGTCTGCAGGGCTTGGGCTATAACCCGCAGTCCAATGTCATCTGCAGCTCCTACCTGCCACTCCTGCTCATCCTGGCCCCATTGTGCTTGCTGCAGGCTCACACCTAATCAATCCCTGATTGGGAGAGGCTCGTGCTGCCTTAGCAGTACTTGCCAGTCATGAGCTCTGCATCTGGTGCCCTCCCAAGAGGAGTGGCCTGTGGGATCCAGCTGAAACTAGATCTCTGACATCCCCTGAGGGTTCCCCAATTGCAAGAGGGCTCAGACCAGGCTGAGGGACCCCACTAGTGCACGACTGGGCCCAGGGAGGGACCACAGGAGGGCTTCAGGGCATGTTTGGCCCATTTTGCTCAGTCCCAATTGGCTGGACCCTAGCAGCAAGCTAACCTACCGGTCAGAGCATCTGCTCCCTGGTGGTCAGTGCAAGTCATAGTGACTGGTTGACTGTCTGCCCCCTCTTGGTCACTGCACATCATAGCGACTGGTCGACCAGTTAACTGTCTGCCCCCTGGTGGTCAGTGCACGTCATAGTGAGTGGTTGAGTAGCCTTAGCATACCATTGGCATATTTCACTTTGATTGGTTGTTCGGTTGTTCTGCTGTTCAGTCTATTTGTATATTACCCTTTTATTATTTAGGATTATTGCTATGAGGCATTGTAATGTTGCACTTGAATTCTCCCTTTCAGAGTCCTCCTGACCTGCAGATACTAACAAACAAAATAAAACAAAACAGAAACCCTATCCCATGTCTCCCCTTCTGGAAAGCCCCACTTAAAACATCTAAGTCAGGCTGTGAGAGAAAATGCTAACTCACATCTAGTATCTTGTACTGACTGGACCACAGAGTCCAGCGAGACAGTGGACTTTCAGAAGTCTCTCTGGTCTTAAGAGTTGTGTGCTTGCATATTAGCATAATCAATGTACACAGATACTGGGGCAGTGGGGGCTTGTTTGGTGTGGGAATGGCTTGGAGGATGAGGGGTCAACTGGGGAAAAAGAAGACATATGTAAAACTTTAGAAAATAAAAAATAATAATAATAAAGTTTACCTAAAGAAAATAATAGAGTTATCGGAGGACAACTGAGGAACTATCCAGGTGTTGCTCTGGCCCTCAGGGAATGCCCTAGGTTCTAACGGGTTGGTGGGCTGTCTCTGAGGACAGTATTTGGTATCCAAGTAATTTTCTACACCTAAAAATTATTTCCAAGTCCTTCAGCATGAAATTCTCCAATATATTATTAAAGCTCTTATAATACTCCCACCACTCCCACCATACAATGCATGATTATTGGCCAGTGAACAGGCACTTTGCATAAAGCAACTCACATAACACCTGCGACAATTGTACGAGGTTGGCATTATTTTCAACTGACAGGTTGGAGAAAGCAGAGGCAGGAACATGATCCGGGTTTTTGCTACTTAAAATGGTCTATAAAGTAGCAGCTACAGCATCACCTGGGGACTTGTTGGAAATGCGGAACCTCAGGCCCAAGCCCAGATGACTATGGATCTACATTTTTTTTAGGACCTGCATTTCAATAACATTTTCAGGTGACTTATATGCACATAAATGTTGAGAAACACTGTTGGAGGTAAACAGAATCACTGAATTTCAAACTTCGTGCATATAGCTCAAAAATCCAGGTATTAGAATTGTCTATTCTTCTTGATGCTGCAATTATATCTGAAGAGTAAAAAGCATTGAGCACGTTTACACTGAGGCATGATTTTTTCATTAGCTAACAAAACCTGATACTGAGAATAATAAATTTTGGAGGAGAAAAGGGTGAGCTGGCAATCATAGAGATAGCAGATACCCTTGGTAGAGGTGTGGGAGAGAACCACTGGGAAAGCTACTTGGGCAAAAATACACTTTGTCCATTTCAGAGTTTGGTTAAGGATGAAGGGCTGACTCTGTTACTCAAACTGTTCCAGCTCACTGAAAGCCATCTCTGACATCTGGGAGTCTGACAGCCTCATCAGGATGCTCAAGCAGTCCTTAATTGAATTGTGCACCAGCTCACTTTCTCATGAACCAAGGCAATCCAGCTCCTATAAGTAAGGATCCAGAGACATTCCTTTGCTGAATGTATATACTTTTTCATGTTATTCCATCTGACAATCAGCCCAATATCAAGCTCTCCAGAAATACGAATTACTTCACTAAGTCTAACAATGGAAATATGTATATAAGAACAATTTTAAATATAATTTTAGTTCTTTGCACCATGTATAAGAAATAAAACTATATTAAACAAAGCAAGCATCCATCTGAGATATGCTTTGATGGAATTCAAGCCTGAGAAGTAATCAAAATATATTATTTTTATAAAAATTAGCATCTGATCTTGAAAAGTTTTCTTAAACTTGAAGTTAGTTAAGCATTTCTGCTATGGTCCTATTTACACTATCTGACTTCCCAAGCAAATATTTTTATTTTCCTGAATAGAAAGGCAAAATGTAGGCCATCCACAATTCAAGTTATTATAATTAATTAGGTTTAGTTCCATTGCCTTTTCATTAAAACTAACCAGATCAATCCTATTATTTTTTTCTTATTTTTGTACTAAAGCATTTTAGTGACTTTCATAGTGTCTACACTATTTTTTTAGCATTTAAATGAGGCTGCATTTTCATCTTTTTTTAAAAGGATAATCTAATGCTATTTTTAAATATATTTTTTATTGATCCCACTATACTGAGTTATTGTAACCATATGGCTCAAGGAAATACTCCCATTGCATCAATATCTATACTTTTGAGTATTTTTTTATTTAACAGTGAATTTTTGGCTAAATGGTTTTTCATTATAAAAGCTTTTCTAAATTATATATCATAACATGACTAGCCAATACATTTCCACAGAGAGAGAAAAAATGAGCTTGTGTGTGTGTTTAACATAAATGAAAGGGAATCCAGGACAACTCATTTTTGAAATGAAGATTATAATTTTTTATCAAACTTTCAGTTTAATAGTAGAAAGTATACACCAATTTTACATCACAGATGAGATTAGAGCTTCTGTTTTTATGGTCAATATTTGTTAGATTACCCTAGCTCCTAGCAGAGGAAGATCAGAAAATTTAATAAAAAAGATACATTCCATTGTGTGTAAGTAGCTGTGTGTGTGAAGATGAAAGGCACTGGCACTGTCTGAAATGAAGTCCTTTATTTTCTGTAATAGAATAATACATGCATTGGCATGGCGACTGCTCTAAAACCTCATGGAATAAGGCATAACCCATACTGTGTGATTCACTTGCAGACCCAGAAATCCACTGGGTACTATTCTGGTCACTTCCTGCCACATGGCAATCTACTCCAAATTTTTGTGGTTTACAACCACCACCATTTTATAATGGACTGTAATTTTATGGGTCGAGCATTCAGAAAGGGCCTCTCGGAGCAATCCTTCTGTGTCATGAGACATTGACAGGAATCACTTGATTGTATTCAGTTGCTGGACGGACTGTTCTAGAGAGTGCAGGCCAGCTCCACTTAGATTTCTTGGTGGGCATGGCCTGCAAAGTAGGCTCAGGGGGACAGTTGACTGAAGACCTCCATGTGGCCTCTGCAATGTGCTGGTCCCAGGAATCTTACCTAGCAGCCTAGGGAGCCCAGAGAACATGTCCTAAAAATCCTAGCAGGAGGGGTGCTCTTCTTCTGGCTTAGCATCAGAAGTCCCAGAATGTCACTCCCACTGCATTTATTAGTCAGACAAGTACTCAAGCCAGACCAACATTGAGAGAAATAAAATTAGACTTCACTTCTCAATAAGAGGAACAGCAAAATATGTGCAGCCATCTTTAATGCATGATAGCTAGCACCTAGAGTTTTAGCCTTTCTTACCCTACCTAACACTAGTAAGTAGAGCTGGAGGTAGAGATAAATGAAATAGAAAGATGAAGATATGCATATAAAATGTATAATACAGCAAACCTCCACCCTAGTACGATTTAAAGGAGGCTCCACTTCCTAAATATAACTCCCGCCTTGAGCCCAGGCCTGGAAAAGAAGTTTAATAAATAATACAATGTAGAAAATTTGATTATTCTAAATAAAGCTAAATGTCCACATTAAAAGCATATACACCACCACTACTATCCATTTTTTCTTAATTCCTCTACTCTTGACCACTTATAACTGCCAAGCACATCTTTCAGATTCTGCCAGGAGAATAATGAGATACTGTTGCACACCTGTGAAAATAACGGACAATATCAACCACTGGTAAACATGTGGAGCGAAAGAAATTCTCATGCATTACTGGTGGAAATGCAAAATGGCATAGTCACGTTGGAAGGCAGTTTTGTACTTTATTATAATGCTAAAAAGAGTCTTACCATATGATCCTGCAAATGTTGAATTTATCATGATGATCTAAAAGCTATATATACAAAAACACACATGTGACTGTTTATGGCAGCTTTATTTATAATCATCAAAAACTGGAATTAGCCAAAATGGTTTTCAAAAGGTAATGGATAAACAAGCTGCAGTACATCCATTCAATTGATTACTATCCAGTGGTAAAAAGGAATGAATTATCAAGCCACACAACATGAACGAATCTTAAATGCACATTGTTAAGTGAAATAAACAAGTCTAAAAACGCTACATACTATATAAGTCAGTTTTCATGACACCTGGAAAAGTTAGTCAGTGGTTGCTAGTGATTTGGAGAAAGGAAGAGTTGAAGAGGTAAAACCCAGGTCTAAGAAATGACTCTGCATGAAACTGAGGTGGTAGACACATAACACTATTCACTCATCAAAAGCCATAAAAGTTTACAGCATGAAGAGTGAACCTTAATGTATAAATTTGTAAAAAATCAACTAGGGTCCAAAAGAACCCAGCAAAAACTGCAAACCATGACGATTATATGGCAAATGCGTGATACAACCTGCTTGAAGGGGGTAAAGATAAATGGTGCTGACCAAAGTAACTTTGGAAATGACTAAAGACAAAAGGAATTGTACCCAATGACTGTATTCTGGCTGGTAAAGTTGTTTTTCATGGGGTACAGGTCAGCAACTCTGAAAGTGTGATACATGGTTGCAGGGGTGTGGGCATTATTTCATTCTCTCTTTATTTTTATATATTAAGTGTTATTTACCAGTTTTTTTCCTTTTATTGAATTGTTTTGGGTAGAAGTGCCTCTTTTTTTTCCTGGGGCCAGAAGGAGAAATGAGCACAGAGGGGGAGAGGGGAGGGGTCATCCAAAGATGTTTTGGAGGATTCGGGTTATTGAAAACCAGTACAGGGCTTTATAATCTATCGGACCATTGAAGCAGTGATTTCTAAATTACAAACCGTCAGAAAAAAAAGAGGCACTTCTACCCAAAACAATTCAATAAAAGAAAAAAAACTGGTAAATAACACTTAACATCTAAAAACAAAGAGAGAGAATGAAATAATGGTCTCTAAAGATGCCCACATCCCTGAAACCTGTGAATATATTATGTTACATTGGGGAATTAAGGTTGCAAATAGAATAAAAAACTGTTAATCAGCTGAATTTAAAAAAGGAGATTTTCCTGGACTACCTGGGTGAACCAGATACAATCACAAGTGTCCTTAAGTGGAAAAGAAAGAGGCAGAAGAGTCAGACTCAAAAAGATAAAGTATCCATCCGCTCAGGCTGCCACTAATAGAACACCACAAACTGGGTGAGTTAGACAGCAGACATTTATTTCTCTCAGTTCTAGAGGATGGAAGTCCAAGAGCAAGGTTTCAATGGGGTTTATATGCAGTGAGAGCTCTCCCATGCTCACATGGCCTTTCCTCACGAATACAAGTAAAAAGAGACAGAGACAGAGAGAGACAGACAGACAGAGATCTAGAGAGAAAGAGACAGAGACAGAGCAAGCTCTCTTGTGTCTTTGCTGATAAGGACACTAATCCTACCAAATCAAGGCCCTACCCTTATGACCACCTTTTACCTTAATAATTCAAATATAGTCACATTGGAGGTTAGGGCTTCAACATAAGGATTTGGGGGTGACACAAACATTTAGTCCACAACAAAAGGCACCAGAAGAAAGACTTAAATTTGAAAGGTCATTATAGGAAGATGCAAGAGGACATGAGCCAAGGAATGCTAACAGCCTCCAGAAGCTGAAAAAGGCTAAAATATATTCTCCCTTGAAGCCTCCACAAAGAAATGCAGTCCTGCTGAAACTTTGGTTTTAGCCCAAATGGACCCATTTCAGACTGCTGACCACCAGAACCATGTGATCATGCATTGTGTTGTTTGAAGGCACTAAGTTTGTGCTAATAGTTACAGCAGCAATAGAAACTAATTCTATCTAATAAAAGAATAATATGTAAGTTAATCAACACTCCAGGACAAAAATGGAGGCACACATAGTGGTGGGGTAGGACATTGGCATTACCCTGGCAACGGGAGCCCAGCAGGCAATCAGACCACAGGCAGCACCCAGCAGGGCCTGCTGGGAGGTCACCATAATGACCCCTGAGTAGAGAAGCAGGGGCCACAGGCAGTGCAAACCATCCAGGACTCTGCAGGTGGCACAAGCCATTCAGGACCCCGCAGGTGGCGCGAGCCATCAGGGACCCCTCAGGCGGCATGAGCCATCCTGGACTCTGCAGGCGGTGCAAGCCATCCGGGACCACGCAGGCAGCGTGAGCTGTCCAGGACCCCCAAGGCAGTGCGAGCCGTCCGAGACCCCACAGGCAGCACAAGCCATCAGGGACCCCTCAGGCAGCGCAAGCCGTCAAGGACCCTGCAGGCAGCACCCAGCAGGGCCTGCTGGGTAGTGGTGGTGGCGAAGGGGGAGTAACCAATGGGCACCCGCAGGCAGACACCCAGTAGGGCCTGCTGGGCTGTGGCTGCATTCACCAGAGAGCAGGCAAATGGGGCAACCGGGGAGCAGGAAATTAGCCTGCAGGCAGCACCCAGCAGGGCATGCTTGCCCATCCCCGTGGTGTGAAGCAGACAGACCTGGCAGAGAGCAGAGAGCCACGTGGAGTGGGCCCAAGCACATCTCCTGAGGGCTCCCGAATTGGAGAGGGTGCAGGTTGGGCTAAGGGACCTCCCCCCCTACCCTCCCCCTCTCCCACCTACCCATGCACAAATTTCGTGCACCGGGCCCCTAGTCTATACTAATAAAAGGGTAATATGCTATTAGACTAGACGTCTTCCAGAGTCCTTCCTGACAAAGCCTGTGGTGTGGCCAGCCTGCAAACTTCCCCAAACTCCTGCCCAGGCCAGCCCCACCCCCCGCAGAAACTCCCACCCTGATCAGGGACAAGGCCAGCCTGCAAACCACCCCAGATCCCTCACCCAGGCCAGTCCCACCCCCAGCAGGAACTCCCACCCTGATCAGGGACAAGGCCAGCCTGCAAACCACCCCAGACCCTTCACCCAGGCAGGCTCCACCCCCCAGCAGGAACCCCCACCCCAATGAGGGCATAGCTAGCCTGCAAACCATTGGCGGACCCTTGCCCAGGCCAGACCCACCCCCCAGTGGGGACCTCCACCCCAATCCAGGGCCTCCTTCATGGCAGGCCAGCTGGCCCCCACCCATGCACTAGCCTCTATCCTATATAATGAAAGAGTAATATGCAAATTGATCCTAACAGCAGAATGACAGCTGGACCAGTCACTATGAGGTGCACTGACCCCCTCTTGGTCCCTTCCCCCAGTCATCAGGCACCGATCACCCAATAGCAAACGGGAACCAAGGATGGGTGGCTGATGTGGGCAGCTGAGGAAGATGGATCTGATCACAGGCCAGGCCTAGGGGCCATACCTGTGCAAAAATTTTGTGTGCTGGGCCTCTACTACTAATTAAGAAAAACTAGAGACTCAATGCATGAAATCCATGCTCTCTCCCAATCTGGGAGCCCTCAGGGGGATGTCCGACTGATAGTGAGGAGTGGGCCTAAGCACTGCTACAGCAGTGGGAGAGCCTCCCACCACCACTGCTGCAGTCACCAGCTGTGAGTCCACTTTCTGGCTGAGTGGCTCTTCCACTACAGGGGCGCACTGACCACCAGGGGGCAGCTCCTGCATTAAGTCTCTGCCCCAGTGGTCAGTGCACGTCATAGCGAGTGGTTGAGTAGCCTTAGCATAATCATTAGCATATTATGCTTTGATTGGTTGAATGGCCAACTGGATGATTGGACACCTAGCATATTAGGCTTTTATTATATAGGATGTATGGAGGACTTTGAAGAGAAAAATAAAAGCATTTAATTTGCAAACAGTTGTTTAAGGATGACAAAATGGTACGAGGACTCATAGATACATTATAAAAGAAGATAACTGCCCATAGCACATAACACTTGACATAACCCTATCAGATTCACAACAAATGTGCTTCCTGTATTGTTCGGAATGTCTGACTTCTCATTTTATTCAATGTCGATTTTGGCAGATCTGGATTTCAGTAGCTAGCACAGTGCCTGGTACATAGTAGAAGCTCAATAAGGAATAAATCCATTATATATACTAAATGGAGCTATAAAACAACAAAACTCACTATCACATATGGCTTGTGACAGTGGATACATTAGTAGAGGAAGGAAGAGAGAAGGGAGCTAAAATTAATTGGAATAAAAATAGAAGTCAAACTGAGATCCAAGTGAATATGCTAATACATTCCTAGTGAAACATTTTTAACCATTGACAAAGCTTTTGAGTCTCAGTTGGGTCTTCATAACATCTTGCAAAAATGCATGGCACAGATACAGCTGAACACCCACCAGCTAAAGCTGGGCTATGATTGTTCTGGCAAACACATAACCCAGAGTAAATACTGTCTTGCACAAAGCTGTGAGGAGGTGGATTGGGCATTGTAATTACCATTGCTGGGTATTCGGCATCCTTTTTAAAGATTTAATCATTAAGATGAGACTCAGTAACACTGAAAGAGAAGCCAGTGTTTCTGTGAGCCGGGGAGGGAACAGCACCGGTCTTTTCCTTCTGTTCAGCTATTACTTGTGCCTACGGAAAGTCAACTTCACCTGCTAGTTATTTACTTCAGATGGCACAGATGAAGAATTGCAAGCAGTAACTTCCTTCATTTCATTTGCTGGAACACACTATGTTCTCATATATTATTGATCACAAAGCAATATTTAAATAAGGTAGCAATGTAAAAACTACACAGTAATCTTGTTATATTATTTTAATTAATTTTAGGATCAGCCACCTTCCTTTGTGGTACAGTTAAAGTATGCACATGCAGATTCACATAGCCAAGGCAGACTCTGATAGCTTTCAGAATAGGACTTCTGTTTATCTTCTCCTTGTCAACTGGCATCTACTGACATAAATTCCTTTCAACTGAGTTCCTGGCAGAACAACATTTTGAAACACTGATTAGCAGGCCACTCCTTTGATGTAGTACCCCTAAGTGTACAGTTTATCTGGAATTCTGGATTCCTGGGCCCCATCAGAGAGATTCTAATTCTCCAGATCTAACATGGGGTCCAGAAACCTCTACTTTTAACAAGCATTATGGGAGACTCTGATTTATAAGATCAGGCATACATAACCAGAAGTTTTGCAAGTTGCTCAAACTCCTTTCTTTAAATTACCAAGTCTTTCTGAACACGACCTCTTTCAGGTCTTCATAACAATCTGTGATTTAGGTATTATTATTATCCCCATTCTGATGAAGAGGCAAAGGTTTAATTCACTTATTTTCTTAGTCTGCTCCGACAGTCTTAACAAAAGACTATAAACTGGTAGTTCAAACAACAGCACTTTATTTCCCTACAGTCCTGAGGGCTGGAAGCCTGGGATCAGGGTGCTCACAGGGTCAGGTTCTGTGGGAGCTGTCTTTCCGGCTTGCACATAGCCTCCTTCCTGCTGTGTGCTTATATGGCTTTTCTTAAGAGGCTTCAGGGAAAGAAAGATCACCATCTCTTCCTCTTCTTAAAAGGTCACCAATCCGCCTTAGCCAGTTTGGCTCGGTGGATAGAGTGTCAGCCTGCGGACTGAAAGGTCCCAGGTTGGATTCCGGTCAAGGGCATGTACCTTGGTTGCGAGCACATTCCCAGTGGGAGGTGTGCAGGAGGCAGTTGATCGATGTTTCTCTCTCATCGATGTTTCTAGCTCTCTATCCCTCTCCCTTCCTCTCTGTAAAAAATCAATAAAAAAATTAAAATAAAATAAAAAGGTCACCAACCCTGTGGGATTAGGACCCCATTCTTATAATCTCATTTAATCTTAATTATCTCCTAAAAGACCTGTCTCCAAATAAGTTTTGTTGAGAATTAGGGCTTCAGCATATGAAATTGGAAGCAGCATGTATAGTCAACTTTTTCAAGATATTTTAATGAAAAAAGAATAAGAAAAAATGAGTAATAACTGGAGAGTAAAGTGGAATAAAAAAAAATTTTAAGATGGGAGAAATAGTGATTTTTCCATATTGACTGCAATGAACAATTAGAGAGGGAAAACTTATTACCCAGGCAAGAAAGAACTTCAGGAGCCATGTCCAGGGGGTAATGGGGCTGGGCTCTACTGTATAAGCAGAGGAGCTGGCTAAGCAGGAGCATGGAGAGTTTCTCCTCAGAAAAGGGACAGGAGGTATCTATGAGTCTATGTGGTATGCAGGGGAAGAGGTTGCTTCTCTTCTGCTTAGTGCTCAGTGAAAGCAGGAGAAAAATCATCAGCTGACAGCTCAAAGTGAGGTTGGGAGAGGAAGATTGGAGTTAGAGGTTTAAATCCAGGGAGAAGGAAATAGTGGCCTAGAAGAATGAAAGCACAAGGAAATAAAGTTTGATTACCGAGCAAAATGGAGAGTCCACTTGAAGTACACATTCATTACAGTATTCACTTACCCATTTATTATTTCAGCAAATGTTTATTTTAAAAAATCATAATAATAAATGTAGGAGATGAAGCTATGAACTCCTTTACCCCTCATCTGCTTACTTCTCTCCACCCTAATTGAGAGAGTTCCCTAAGGTTCTCCCTCAGCTTCCCTTCTTTTCTCTCTAAATTATGTTCCTTTGGGGTATCCTCCAACCCCATACTTTTCAAGTCTATAATAGAGTCAGGGAAAACACATACACTCTCACTGAAACCTCTCAGCAAACTATGCACCAACTACCCAATAGAATTATAGTGAGAGAAACGTGTCACTTTACATTTTCTAGTAGTCACATTGATAACAGTGAAAAGATAAAATTAATTTTAACAACATTTTATTCAACCCAACAAATCTAAAACATTATTATTTACAAGAATAATGTACAAATTGAGAGTGAGTATCTCAGCTGCAGAGGTCCCCCAGGAGGAGCCAGAGGTGTGAGTCCCACACAAGGCCCTCCAGCCCAGAATTCCAGTACTAGAAAGAGAAGTTCCCATCACTTCTGGCTGTAAAAACCAGCAGATTGTGCTGAGTGAGGGCTTCTGGAGTCCCAGGCATTCTGCTTAAAGAACTGATATGTGGACTTATTCACTGACAGACACACTTGTTCTGAGCTTCAGTGCTGGTGCAGAAGCTCACAAGGCTCCAGGGATACATGGGGAGGAAGTGAATTGCTCGGCATCAGGGCAAGGGCTGGAGGAGCAGCTTCTCCCAGGCAGGGTGCTGGCAGAAGCCATTGTTCTTTTGCTGAGCCATCTCCCAGCAGGGACAGACAAGAGTCTCCATCAAATATGGGCTGACACAAGCTGTTTCCAATGAATTTTTCATACAAATGGCCTGTGTTGGCTCATGTTGTAGAGTTTCCTAAAATCTCTCAAAGGTTCACAAACCACAAACAGGCAGCAGTATCTGGCCTCATAGTGCCCCATACATTTTGTTAAACAGTCTCAAGCCCAGCAATACCAACAGCCACCCTCCATTTGTAGGTTAGCTTCTTCCAGGTACCTCCAAGCTCAGCAAAGTGGCAACCATCTTCAGATCACTTTGTAGTTCATACCAGATGTCCCTAGACAAGACACTGGCTGTGACTGAACTTGATCTGCAACTCTCAAGAGGCCCAAAAACTAACACGTCTAGCAGCCAGCTTCAGACCACACCGGAGTACCAGCCAACTACCTCTACAAACAACACACTCAGAGGGCAAACATGGCAGGCACTGGAACCTTGCTAAAGTGAATCCTGCTCTGTAGAGTCAGCATTTGCATAACAGCTCCTCCACTGTAGTCATGATTAGTTCTCACAACAAATCAGTCTGAGAGCTAATCCCTCCCATTTACGTGCCAATAGCAACCAGGGTTCAACTACAACAGGAGGAAACATACAATCCACATGGGACATACCTGGAGCATCTGGCTCAGGTGACTAAGGAGACTACATCACTGGGCCCCACAAAACACCTACTACATAAGGCCACTCTACCAAGACCAGGAGACATAATAGCTCTACCTAATACATAGTAAACACAGGGAGGCTGCCAAAATGAGAACACAAAGAAACATGTTCCAAATGAAAAAATGGAACAAAACTCCAAAACAAGAATTAACAAAATAGATACAAGCAATCTACTAGATGCAAAGTTTAAAACACTGGTTTAAAAATATACTCAATGATATCAGTGAGAACTTCAACAAAGAGATAGTTAACATAAAAATGGAGATAGAAAACATCATAAAAAACAGTAAAAAATGAAAAATATAACTGAAATGAAGAATACATTAGTAGGAATCAACAGTAGATCAGAGGAAGTAGAGAAGTAAATTAGCAATTTGAAAGATAAGGTAGCAGAGCACATCTAATCAGAACAGTCAAAAGTAAAAATAATCCAGCCTGGCCAAGGTTGCTCAGGGTTGAGCATCAATCCATGAATCAGGAGGTCACCTGTTCAATTCCCAATCAGGGCACATGCCCAGGTTGTGGGCTCAGTCCCTGGTAAGGGGTGTGTAGGGTGCAGCCAATCAATGTTTCTTTCTCATCCATGTTTCTTTCTTTCTATCTTTCTCCCTTCATCTCTCTCTAAAATCAATAAAAACTTAAAAAAAAAAATGAATCCAAAAAAATAAGGATAGATTAAGGGACTTCTGGGATAACATCAAGCATAACAACATCTGCATAATAGGGGTGCCAGGAGAAAAAAGAGAAGAAAAAACATCTACTAATATTTGAAGAAATAATGACTGAAAACTTCACTAACTTAGTGAAGAATATAGAAATACAAGCCCAGGAAGCACAGAGAGTCCCAAACAAGATGAACCTAAAAAGGCACACACCAAGACATCATACTTAAAAAGCCAAAGGTTAAAGACAAAGGTAGAATCTTAAAAGCAACACAAGAAAGACAGTTATCTACAAGGGTGCTTCCAGGAGACTATCAACTGATGTCTCAATAGAAACTTTGCAGGCCATAAAGGATCGACATGGAATATTCGAAGTAATGAAAAGTAAGTACGAAAACCAAGATTACTCCACCCAGTAAAGCTAGCATTTACAACTGAAGAACAGATAATGATATTTACAAACAAGAAAAAAAAGCTAAAGAAGTTCATTACTACCAAACTAGCATTACAAGAAATAGTAAAAAGAAGCAAAAAAGGTAAAAAAAGAAAAAGAAAAAGAACAATAAAATGGCAATAACTACATATCTATCAATAATTACTTCAAATGTAAATGGATTAAATGCTCCAATCAAAAGGTAAAGAGTGGCTGAATAGATAAGAAAATGAGGTTCTTACATAAGCTATCTATAAGATACTCACTGAAAACTGAAAAACACACATAGACTGAAAGTAAAGGGATGAAAAAAGATATTTCATGAAAATAAAAATAAATACTGGGGTAGCAATATTTAACACAGAACAAAATAACTTTATAACAAAGGCTATAACAACAGACAAAACAGGACCCAGCAATTCCACTTCTGGGTATTTATTTGAAGAAACCCAAAACACTAATTCAAGAAGACATATTGATACATATAGTTATTCACTGCAGCACTGTTTATAAGGGCCAAAATAGGGAAGCAACTTGAGTTTCCATCTGTAAATAAGTAGATGTAAAAGAGGTGATACGTATGTATACAATGGGATATGACTCACCATGAAAACGAATGAAATCTTGCCATCTGTAACAATATGGATGAACCTAGAGGGTATTGTGCTGAGTGAAATAAGTCAGAGTAAGACAAATGTCATATGATTTCATGCATATATGGAATCTAAAAAACAAAATAAATAAACAAGCTGAACAGAAACAAACCTGTAATACAGAGAACACTTTTTCCAGACAAAAGAGGGGGTTAGGGGCCTAAGTGAAAAAGAGGAAGAGATTAAAAAGTATAAATTAGTAGTGACAAGTAGACATTAGGATATAAAGTGAGAATCAAAGGGAATATAGTCAATAATCTATACTAATAAAAGGATAATATGCAAATTGGTCACATTGCCCTCACAGTCATGACTCGATATGCTAATTAGTCATGACCAATATCAAAATTGACCATCACTCCAACACACAAGATGGTCATCCCCATGTGGTCAGAGATGACCACCACAAGATGGCCTGCAGGGGAGGGCAGTTGTGGGTGATCAGGCCAGCAGGGGAGAGCAGTTAGGGGTGACCAAGCCAGTAGGGGAGGGCAGTTAGAGGTGACCAGGCCAGCAGGGGAGGGCAGTTGGGGGCAACCAGGCCTGCAGAGGAGGACAGTTAGGGGTGACTGGGCCAGCAAGGGAGGGTAGTTAGGGGTGTCTGGGTCAGCAGGAGACAGCAGTTGGGGGGGACCAGGCCAGCAAGAGAGGGCAATTAGGGGATATCCGGCTGGCAGGGGAAGGCAGTTGGGGGTGATAAAGCCACCAGGGGAACAGTTAGGCATTGATCAGGCTGACAGGGGAGTGGTTAGGGAGCG
>PVJC01003248.1:46766-72287 GCA_004026665.1 Murina feae
TAATTGAAAAATAAAAAAATACTTTAAAAATAATCATGGAGATTTAAATTACAATTAAAAATTAAAAAAAAAATAAAGGGGAAAAATGGTCATTATGATTCAGAAGCATGGACTTTCTCCAGCTTTTTAAATTGACTCCCAAGTACTACTAAAATCTCTTTTTCAAAAGTAAATTCCCTCTCAGGTTTTATTCTTTTTCTGAACTCAAATAATTAGTGAAATATCAGGCTAATATACAGAATGTTACATCTATGAACTTCACAAGTTTGAGTAATTACTTTAAGAAATATCATATCTTAAAATATTTCCAGCCAGTACATTCTTTATATTAGCACTCCAAAAATTTGCTGTCACTGTTATATCTACAGGGAATGCCTGTAAATTAAAAATCAAATACCAAAAATAACATTGCCACAATTTTTTTAGCAATCCATTGAAGGATCTGAGTAGATGAGTTGAAGCATGGACTTGAAGAGAAACAGGTTTTTTTTTAATGTATGTACAATTAACACTTAGTTTATCCCAGTGTGAAAGATACCACAGATTATCCTCAATAGCCAGGTCTTTATTTAATAAAGGATATTCAGCTCATGTGCATACAGTATTTTAGGAGGCCATGGGTGCTTTGAGAGACTGATATGTTTGTACGGAAACATCTGGGAAAAAGTTCACTTACACAAGAAATTCACATACACTGTGAGTGATACCTGAGCTGCCTGAAATCTGTCCATTATGCATTGCTGAAGACTATGGGTCCTAAATAATTCAACCTTCTTTTTACTATGTGAATAACACAATTACATGTTCGCCCATTGTAAATCTTGGGTAATTGTTGGTTCTGCTTATAATTCTTTCTTAAGCAACTTGAACTTCTGCAATGCCCTTTCAAATTAAAGAGAAAGAATATGTAAATTGCATGAAATATTAAAGGAAAGGAATGCTAACACTTACTAGATGTGAATATGTGTCCAGAACTATGCAATACACAATCCATGGATTACTACCTTTAATTCTCAAAAACAATCCTATGAGATCAATAAGCTCATTTTGCAGACTGAAAAATTGAAGCAAAATGAGGTCAAGAAACTTCCATGTAAGAAAACATGATGGAACCTAGATTCATATATAGATTTTAAATTCATGTTCTTTATGTTATACCATTTATTCATGCTTTTAAAATGGCTTGTTCATCATTTAACTAATAATGTGAACATTCCCCTTAACTCTCTCACTTCATCTTCTATTATGCTCACCTTTGATCGCTTGATCCAATCCACACAGGTTTCCTTACTATTCTTTAAATGCAGTTCCTTAAACATAATTAGGCTAGTATAGCAATTGACAGACTCAATAGTACCGATACTATTGTAATTTGACCTGGTTATTAATAATAGGAAAGGAGCAAAGGGATGACCAAATATTATATGCCATGTGGGCAGCTTTGCCAGTAAGTTGCAGTTTAACACTCAGCAGATAGGAAGGGCCTGGGCAGGGGAAGAATAGACGCATGCTCAGTAAAGTATGAGTGACATAGGGAAGGTATTTGTGTGTCAGTGACACCTGGGAACAGGTCATTGACCATAGCAGCCATGGCCACTGCAAATGTGGGAAGGTTTGAGATCCTTAAGCTCCTAAACAGAGGAGTTTGCTCTCTTGCCAGTTTGCTCTCTTGCCAGCTTGCTCTCTCTTGCTCTCTTGACTACTGGCTTGTGATGTTCTCATTTGCCCACATGGCCCACAGCCATGTGGAGCCCCCACACAATGGACTAACAAACTGCAACTAGCTTAATGCTAAACCGGACCCAGCTCCACCATGGAATGGAAACTTTGGACACTGGCTTTGCTTTTAGCTCTGCTGAATCCCCAGCTGCACATCTTCCAGGACTGGGTTAAGGGAAATGGGACTTGGGAAACCCAAGGATGTAATTCCATGCAGATAAAAATCACTCATTCTCCTGTATCTCAGGAAATTCTTTTTCTTGAGATATTGTAAGGACCCAACCACCAGCACTCAATGGGGATACCCCACTCCTACTAGCATTGGAGAAAGACCATCCACACATTACCACGATAACAGTACTACTGTAAAATATAATTACTTATATGTACAAATAAGAGTTTTTACCAGTGGTTCTCAACCTTTTGGCCCTTTAAATACAGTTCCTCATGTTGTGACCCAACCATAAAATTATTTTCGTTGCTACTTCATAACATAATGTTGCTACTGTTATGAATCATAATGTAATTATCTGATATGCAGGATGTGAAAGGGTCATTTGACCGCCAAAGGGGTCATGACCCACAGGTTGAGAACTCCTGGTTTATACCTTCTTAAGAAATATTTTTGGTAACAACTTTTTAAAAAAGATGATTAGCTCACCTAACACTTGAAATACAGATGTGTTTGTGAAATTATAGTGTGTATACATTATGGAGAAATAATTACAAATTACAATAACTATAATAATAAAAGCATAAAAAATAACCTCATTAAAAAGAGCTGATTTTTACCCCATTTGTAGATATTAACTCCAATTTTTTAAACTACAATGAATTTATTTATGGAAATTACAAACATGCCAGTACTGAGTTCTATTCCTCAACACATGTACTGGACAAAACACATATCTTAAGTTGGAAACACTGGGAAACTATATCTGTGCAGTTTTGCTTTTTAATATATATTTTTATATGTTGATATCTTCTTACTTTTCTAAAAGTAAAATCCTCATGACCTGTGAATATTAGTATATAACTGAAAAGACTTCTAAATAATAAAGAATCCATTTGATGTGATGAATATGCTAAGATGGTTCTACGGTTTGTGACTGCAGCAATTATTGTAAATTTTTTATTGGTGAATTTTCCTCTGTGGCCGTCAGCCATGCTCAGACATGCCTTTCTCATTCATACAAGCCAATGATTCTGTTGTTTGATCTCAGCCGCTCATACAAGCTGAGACTTTGTTAATCTGAAATATTTCTAACATACAAAAATATGAAGAGGTTATATGAAATACTCACATACCTGCCACCAAGAATTTATAATCCCTTTCCTTCTTCCTCAGCACAACCACAATATTCAAGTTGCTACATATCCTTCCCCATCCAAATTTTCATTTTTCCTCATATGCAAATGTATCTATTCATAAAGAATATAAATACAGATGTTCCTCACCTTCTGATGAGGTTACATCCTGATAAACCCATCATAAATTGAAAATGTCATAACTCAGAAATGCATTTAATCCATCCAACCCGCTCACCATCATAACTTAGCCTAGCCTACCTTAACGGTTACTCGGAACACAATACCAAAAAGCTCTGGCAACACAGTACACAGAAGTTCCTACTGTTTTCCCTGGTGACCAGGTGGCTGACACAGAGCTACAGCTCACTGCAGCTGCCCAGCATTTTAAGAGAGTATTATGTCAAATATCCCTAGCCAGAAAAAGATCAAATTTCAAAATCCACAGTATGGTTTCTACTGAATGTATATGACTTTCAAACAAATTCAAAAAATCATGCCAAACCACTGTAACAGGGACTATCGGCATCATGACCTACTTTTCTTTGGTCTATCACCACTATGCTTTCAAGATTTGGACAGTGCTGAAGCATGGAAATCTAGCTCATTTGCCTTAAGTCTTATATAATACTAGAGATCTGGTGCACTATATTCGTGCACGGGTGCGGTCCCTAGACCTGGCTGGCGATTATAGCACGAGCATCTGGCATGGTAGGCCAGGTCCCAGCTGACCTCTGGGCCCTGGTCAGCACCCGGGTCCTGGCCTCTGCACGGCCCCCTCTGCCTGAGTCATGGGGCCCGAGTCCCCACACGGAGATGTGGTGAGCACGGCTAGTCCTCATGGGCTGGGGCTCAGCGTGGGCCTCTGGGCCTCCTAGCAGTGTCACAAGGAAGCTGGGCAGGCAGCATGCTCTCTCCTGGCCAGCCTCGCAGACTGGCTCCTGTGTGAACCCATGGGGAGTGCAACTGGCCCCTGTGGTCCTGGTGGCTGAGGCCCAGCTCACCCAGAATAGACCACATGGGTGCAGAGTGGGCTCCTTGCAGGCGCCCAGCACTTGAGTGTGAGGGCTTTCCTGGCCTGTGAGCCCTGGCTTCCTGGGAGAGGGTAGCAGGGCGAGTGAGAGTGAGCTCAGTGGACATTCCACATTCTCGCTGCACCTCTGTCCCCATCCCCCCATCCCCAGGTAGCCAGTGAGAAGTCACAGGGCATCGCTGATGTCCGCCATGTTCCGCGCCATCCCCTGATGGTCAGCACACGTCATAGCAAGTGGTCGAACTCCTGATCAAATGACCACCAGAGAGGAGATTTTGCATATTAGGCTTTTATCATATTGGTTACTGCAACTTATTTATCCTTTCCATGTAAATGGTTATTTATATTGCTTCCAAATTTCAACTATTAATATCAATGTAGAAACGAATGTCCAGGGCACATATATGAGAACTTCCCTATAGTGTATGCCTAGAAGTGGAATTACTAGCATAGAATGAAGTTTCAACACTGTATATTCCTAAATTACTTTCTGTAGAAAAGAGACTGTTCCATAGCACAGCCACTGAGGGACCTGCCTGCTAGATCCTGGCCAGAAGAGAGAATTCTACCCATACATCCCCTCAGAGACTGTCTGATCAACCCTCCACCAGGCCCCACAGCATGATGGTTTATGCTGGGTTTTGGAACAGGTCATTGTCCTGGACAAACATAAGATGTTTTCCCCTCATCTAGACTCATCACATTCCTGTACCCTTATCCATCTTGACCTATCATATGAGCCTCCTTATGTAAGTTCCCTTAATAAACTCTTAATGTAATTTTGAAGTTGTCCGCCTCTTTCTTTGGTCTTTTGCCCTGGAAAAAAATTTTAATTCCATTGCATGCGTTTGACTTTCCATATGATCAAAATTTCTTGGAATAGTGTCTCACTTTTTTTTTTTTTTTGCAGTCATGTTTAATGACAATAGCAACTTCAAATATTTACCATGTGTTAGGCACTATTCTGCACAGTTTACGTTTTAAGTTGTTAGAATTCATGAATAAGGTACCTAAGTGAGAGCAAGATAAAGTAACTTAACCAATTAGCACAGTGAGTACCTTGTGGTGCTAACATTCAAACTTAGTCAGTGAAACTCCCAAATCTGCACATATAGTCCCCACAACACACTGCCTTGAATTCAGTGCACTGTAAAAGAATAGATGCTCATATTTGTTCAGTGTGCAACTGTATCCACATCTGCCAAATCAATCTTATTAATTATTACTCAAACTTTTATATCCTTTCTAAAAATGTTGGTTCAATTAATTTATTAATTTCTAAAAGATGTGTTAGAATACACATCTGTATATGTGTAGTAGACTACTTTTTAACTGGAATGTACATTTTACTCAGTCTGAGATTTTTTGTTTTAATTATTGAGTTTTACTGAGACAAGTGACATTTTATAATATATTTCTTCCAATGTATTTTGTATTATATATTTTTCATCCTGTTGGTCATTTCCATTTTTTCTCCTTTTCTCCCTTCTATCAGATTAATCAGCTTTCAGTACAGCTTATACTTTCCTGTTCCTAGTGTTCTCAGAGTCTACTTTTACTCTTTTAATTATTAACCTTAAATTTTTAAGATGAACAATAAAAATGCGTTAAGATAATATTTTTATATTTGTTCTGACCACTGCAAGGAGTTTAAGAAGGCTTCACTCCAGTCCCTCAAGCATTTCATTGCTGTCTAGAACTTTATTTCCACCTACTTTAAACATGTAAACAACTTAAGACATGTAAACTGTGCAGAACTTTATTTCCACCTACTAATGCTAAGACGCATTTTGAAAATCATTGCTTCTTATAGCTAATTGATTATTTCTAGAATCTATTTCCTTCTTTTGAAGTTAGTAATTCCTTCAGAAGGAAACTGTAAGAGGCAAATTATCTAATTCTTCATGTGACATAAAATATCTTCATTTCCTTTTATTCTTAAATGATAGTTTGCATATAGATTTATAACTGTTCTTACTTTTCCCTCAACATTTAAATATATTTTTATTCTGTCTTCTTGCATCTATTTGACTAATTAGAACTTTGCTACTTGTCTTATTGCTGTAGCATCTTGGATAATATGTCTTTCCTCTTTGGTATCTTTAAAGATTTCCTTTTGTGTTTGCGTTTCTGCTTCACTGTGACGTGTGTATGTGGGCCTGGCTCTCTCCTCAGTCTGAGGGCCCACTTTGCTTCCTGTACCTGCATTATTTTCTATTGTTATCGATTTGGCCGTTACCACCCCTTTCTATTCTCTCCTTCTGGACTTCTGCTTTAGAGTTTTAAAGCTTCGGAGCTTACAATTAAGTCCTTGGTCATTTTTTAATTACGTTTTTTATATGGTGCAAACACAGTGGTATTTGTTAAAATAGCTACCACCCAGAAAGGTCTTATCTAAGCACTCAAGATCTTACAATACAATGACATGATTTGAAGTCACTCTTCAAAATTGTTATCACAGCAATATCAGGTGAAATGAGATGCCAGCCCCTCCTTGATGTTTTGATCTCTCTAAAAAGCAAGGAATTACAAAAGCTTAGTTTAGAGATAGTGATTTCTTCACATGCTTCCAGGTTTTCTGTGGATAACAGAACTAGAAGGAGCCTCATGCTGCACCTTTGATTCACAATAAGGAGGCAGAACTGAAGCCCCAGAAATGAACAGTTCAGTGAGCTTTAACTAACTTCAGTCACTAGAAGGATGCAAGAATAAAACCTCATTTACAGGAGCTGACTTCTTACAGTGTCTGGATGCAGCCTTGTTCCAAATCTCACTGCTGTGATGTGCAAGAAATGAAGGGAAGTAATAAATTGCACACTTTTTTACCAAAAATCATTGGAGGTTTGTTTGAAATTTAGATGTATTGACTGGGGACTTTTCTGAATTACTGGAAATTGATATCAGTATTTTCAAATAATGAACCACTGGCAAAGGAGAAAGAACAAAAATGGTTTATAATATGAAAATCCTAGTATGTACTTCTCAATAAATTACAATATCAGGAGGAAAAGAGAGAGAAAACGAGGGCCATGACAGGAAGAGAGGAAATCCGGAGACCAGATAGGAGGACACAGAAACTTAGGGGAAAGGAGAATCAGGACAATACCAGAGGGGCACAAAATATTATCGTCCACCTGTATTAAAAAGCACTTAGTTTGGTAACCAAAAACATGAGCTTAAATGAAATTTAGGAGAAAAACCAATCCAAATATATGTAAAAGTATTTATAGTGTCTCAGTCTTAGTAACAGTTTGCAACAGAAAAATTATATAATCCGGACCTGAGGATACTGATCCATCTGAAAATGTTAATCAGAGAAAAAATGAAATCTGAAAGCAAAGGCATTCCCACAGGAAGCAGGGTAATCAATGGAGTGTGCCCCACAGTGTCCAGCCCTCTAGGCCTTGGGCGAGCTTAGGGCGCCAAGGTGGCCAGACCCTGAGGCAGCTACAACCCCCATTCTGCCTATGTCCTCACCCTTAAGGAGTCCAGGGCCCCTTCTGTCTCCTACTCCAGCTCTGTGGGCAGCTGCTGAGCACCTACAGGCCTCAAGGATATGATGTCATTGGACTGAGGAGATGGCAGGCCCAGAAGGATGGCAGTGGCCCCAAGGCAGGTGGGCTGTGAGGTGCCTCAGAAACAGATGCTGGAACAGACAGCTCAGTGTGACTGGGGCTCAGTCACCTCCACCTCAGGACACGGAGCCATGCAGATCCTGGATGTGGACTGAGCCCTAGGTTCCTGGTGAACAAGACGCCAGCCCATTCCCCCCCTCCTGACCTTGACATTAGGAGACAAGGGAGAACAGCATCCCATGTTTGGCCAACAGGGAGTGTCCCCAACCTTGGGGAGCATTTATTGGCCATTTATATAGATCTGTGTATATAATATGAAACAGCTGCTCTCAAGTTTCCCCCACCTTTTTAAAGGAAAATGTTGTATTAAATAATTGAAATTTGCTGAGAGAATAAACTTAAATGTTCTCATCCCCACCAAAAAAATAAATAAATAAGTAAATGAATAGTATGAGGAATGTGTTAATTAACTTGACGGGGTGGGTCATTTCACAACCCACAGGTATGTCAAATCACCATGTGGTAGACTTAAATAGCTTACAGTTCTGACTGTCAATCATACCTCCATAAAGCTGAAAAAAATTTTGTCTGATTTTGCCACATCTGGGCCTTTTAGATGTAAAGAAATTCTGACATGTGATAGAAAAACCCCCTGTCTTGAAAATACCTTTTTGAAAAAAGATGTCATAGGAAATAAATGTCTTCTGAAAATGACTTGGAAATTGAATTTTCAGCCCAGCTCTAGTGCCCCCAACCTTGCCCGCATCTGTGCAGTAGGTTGGAGGAGGTGGGGCGAAAGGCCGCGAAGAGGAAGAGGAGCAGAGTGGGTCCCTGTGCACACTGCTCATGCTCCGGAGGCATTTTCATGTCATGCCCATCTTCATGACTCCACAGCTAGTTAACAACGCTAAGCAGTTTTGTGAGAATATCTGTGGATATTGTGAAGTGCCTGTTTTATGTTCCTTTGTTAAAATTCACAAGCGATTTGTCTTTTGGAAATGGAATGACCAAACCACCTCTGTGAGCAGCGCACAATGCGTGTGCACTGGCTCAGGCCACAAGGGAGAAGGCAGTAAAAGGGCTGCACGCCAGAGGTTTTTGGTTGTTTTGGGGTGTTTTTAAAGACTTTTCCTTGAATTTTAGAGAGAGAGGCAAGGAGGGGGAGAGAGAAAACCATTGATGTAAGAGCAAAATATTGATCAAAACATCGATCAGCTCCCCTAGAAGGGATAGGGCCCACAGCCCTGTCCTATCCCTTGACTGGGAATCAAACTGGCAACCTTTTGGTGTACCAGAAGATGCCCAACCAATGAGCCACACTGTCCAGGCACCAGTGCTTTTATAGTAACACAGCCTGAATCACTGTCCTGTATGTTCTGTGCATTTTGTTTTACTTTGTGTATATAACTCAAATGCATCCTAATATTATAACTTCTAGATGTTAAAGAGGTTGCCAGTGTATGACAACAATGAAGTTAATAAACTGTTTTGTGCATTTTGTGTTAAAATTTATAGGAAAGCCCTGACCAGTTTGGCTCAGAGGATAGAGCGTCAGCCTGTGGACTGAAAGGTCCCATGTTCGATTCCGGTCAAGGGCATGTACCTTGGTTGTGGGCACATCCCCAGTAGGAGGTGTGTAGGAGGCAGCTGATGGATGTTTCTCTCTCATCAATGTCTCTAACTCTCTATCCCTCTCCCTTCCTCTCTGTAAAAAATCAATAAAATATATTTTAAAATGCTAAAAAAATTTATAGGAAAGACTGTCTTCTGAAAATTATTTGAAGAGGTGAAACTAAACTAATCAGCAAGCATTATACTTATACTTACCCACATAGTAAACACTAGACATGGTGACAGGGAAGTGTTAAAAAGAAGAGAAATTGTGTTGTTGATCATGATAGGCTAAAATATTTCTAATCCTTAGGATTCTCAACATGTTTAATGGTCATGAATCCAAATGAAACTATATTTTAGCCTTTGCATGAAGCCTTT
The DNA here is from genome assembly GCA_004026665.1 of Murina feae. Lineage (NCBI taxonomy): Eukaryota > Metazoa > Chordata > Mammalia > Chiroptera > Vespertilionidae > Murina > Murina feae. The sequence goes on from PVJC01003248.1 coordinate 56,394, forward strand.
GCTACATTGCCAGCTCACACTCACCTAAGGCCACTCACAGAATCCCCTTGTGTGTGCCTGTGTAAGTGACCTGGGTGGTGGCCTGTGGCTTGGCATGAAAACCTGCTTCTGATCCTGGTCTTTGTGCCTGCATAGGATGAGGAGTGGGGGTGGGGGGAAGGGGCTCAGATGTTCTTTAGTTTTGAAGGTCAGCAAACTCTTCTAAGGGTTGTTCTGTCCTGTCTCTTCATTCCTACTCCCAGGCTCTTTAACTCTTTTCCTCTTCCTTCTGAAATATCAGGGAGGTTTGAGAAGGACACTGCATGATCTTGGAGGAAGCCAGCCATTCTCATTCCATTGCTTCTTCAATCCAGACCTGCTTTGTCTTCCTTCCATGGAGGTCACTTGCTGGCACCAAAAGGAATATTAGGAACTTTTCACTCCTAACTACAACAAGTCTGTGTAGGTCATCACAAGTAACAGTACCCTATCTAGAGTCCTCGCTTTTAAAATTAAGGTGATACTGGTAGTTTAATCTGTTTAGAACAGTGTAATTAAAGTTGTATGAAAAGAAAAAAAGAAACCTTTGCATTCTCTTCACACCACATTAACATTCTGGAAACTGCACGCTACTCTTTCCAGTGGATAAAACATTTAAAGCCAGAACTGTACAAGAATATCCAGATTTCCGGTAGCTTGTTTGCAGCCACTGAGACCTCAAAACCAGATGCTGCCAGCTGTGCACTGCGGAGATCACACAGGTGCGTCAGAGATCTGTGCTCCCCTCAGTCCATCTCCGGGAGCCTTTCATCATCAAAGAAAACAGCTACACTCATTGAGCCCTCTTTAATGTTTATATTTTTGATGTTCCGGCTTGTTTTATTGTCACTTAAAAACAATATTAAAAACACAATTATTTTGCCAAAAAAATAAAAATAAAGCACAGAGAAGACAGCCAAGGAAATGGGACCATTTGACAGCCCTGTGGGAGATGACTTGGACTCCCTGGGGCTCTGGCCCAGTTTAAGGTGCCAACCTCAGGCCAACACAAGCCTCCAGGGCACACCAGGGGAGGCTGTGGCCTCCCTCTCAGTGCTTTCCTGAACACTTGTGGCATTTACCCCGTGGAAAGAAACAGGAAGGCCGACATTGTTAGAGATTAAATACCCAGGCCATACCAGTGTATGTAGAGCAACTATAAAATAAAATACTTGTTCAGGGCAAATCAATACCTGAAGGGGAAAGTCAGAAGGGACACCCGCACACCTGCGTCTTTCCTCTCATCCTCATCTCTTGGCCAGTGGCCCCTTTGCCATTTCTCCTCTTGGTTTAAAAGGTCTTTGGGAGGCTTGGGGGGCGGGGGGCTGGAAGGGGCCTGAGGACTTCACTGTAGTCCAGGTTTCGCACAGCCCCTGGCTTCAGTGGAAACCCAAGTGCTGGCTGGAGTAGCAGTGTGATGGGGCTGGAGGGCCCAGGGAGTGGGGAGGAGGGGCTGGGGCTGCATGGCAGTTTATCGAGCTCCCCACCAGGTGCGTTTGGGATGGGGGCAGAGGGTGTTTCCCCTACTACTTCCCCAGCCTCTATTAAACCTTTGATTCACCAAGGAAGGGAGGGTAATCCAACTAGGGGTAGGATGGAGAGCACAGCACGGGCCTCAGCCACTATCAGACCCCACTGCAGAGGGCCTGTGTGGCATCTTTTAACTCTGGGGGCTGGAGCGAGCTGCTTCTCTCCAGCTCTTGGTGGCTTGGAGAAAGAGGCCTTGTATTCCTTGGCCCCAGAGAAGAGGTCCCTGACCATCATTTGGTGGGTTCGTCACAGCTCGCTGGGACATGCTGCAGAGCCTGGAGAATTGGGGCCTGGCTGAGAAAGTTCCACTTGGTGTTGGGCAGGTTGAGGGGCAGGTTGAGGAAGGAAAAGACACCCTGTCCCCACATGGCCCTGCAGTGGTGGACAGAAGTTGGGAAGGATGCAGCACAGGAAATGCAGGAGTGCTGCAGTGATGGCTGGTGGGGCTTCATGGAGTGAGGCATGACAAGGAAGGCTGGCTCTGTGTTCATAATGTTACCCTAGTGTGGGTTAACGTCATAAAACATAGCCACCTTAGCTTTAGAGGCAGTGACACTTGACGTGCATACTGTCAGCAGCCAACCAGTGATGGCTCATGGGGCAAGATATCTGAACTCAGCACTTCACTAGACATGGGGACAACCCCACAGATGTAGTGAATGAGGTCAGAGTACAGAGACTGACTGTCTGGGGTTAAGAGGTACCAGGGTTCAGAGGCTGGAACCAATCCTGGTATTACTTTTGATGACCAAACCACACCAAGGAAGTCATGAAGAAGAGCTTAGGCTCCATGTCTGGGTTTAGAAGACATGTTAGGAATTTTCTGGATGTTCTTGATTGAAGAAGCTGCAGGATACCTGTAAACTGAGGACCCAAGGCCTGAGGGCTATGGAAAATATCTTTCCAAAGAAGTTCAAATTCTGGTATCTTGGCAATTCTCTGAAGTAGTCTTAGGAGGTTCCAGCCAATCATCAAATATTCCATGACCCCTTCCAAAGCAGTGAGATGCAGAAATCCACCTCCTTCTGCAGGGCGTGGAGCTGGGCATCCTGAAGTGGGCCATGGGCCATGGCAATGAGGGTGCTGCTCTTCAACACTCACCCTCTGTGCTCCATCCGGGTGTACAGAACACTCTGCTAACCAGGTATCTTCTGCCCTAACACCCCTCCCAGCAACCTGCTCTGGAGTGTCATGCAAATACCATCAGCTCCCAGAACCCCACTCTTCACTAGTTCTCATACCAAACACACCAACTGAGTACGGCAGGTGCCCTGCAACTTCAAGCACTTCTCAGTAAGCATCTAGTTGATTTTATTCGGGACAATATTCATGCTGTCACAACGGAACCAAGTCCCAGTAACACTTCTGGGCTTGAGCAGGTTCAGTGAGGACATGGGTGAAGAGGCCCGGGCAGATTTCCTCATGCTGAGATGGGCGGCAGGGGCTTGCACACTAGTCACTAAGGGCACCATTAGCCTCACTCTCTGAGACACCAGTAGTCGTGGATGTCACAGTTGCTCATGTAGCTCTCTAACCGCTCCTCTAACTCATCCTCAGCATTCAAACTGATCGAAAGTAGCCGCTTCCCCTTCCTGGGGCTCTTGCTCCCGCTCCTCCTCCATCTCCCAGAGCAGCAGCCGCCATTGCCCCTTCCCTTCTGCAACTCCATGGCTGCAGCCAGGAGATGGGAAAAGGCCAGGGAGTGGATGAGTGGCAAGTTCTAGAAATGAGGAACTCTGGGTTACCAGGGACTGGGGGCAACAAGGATTAGTGGGGTAGGAGAGGGAGGGTCCCTAATCTCTCCATTCTTGGCTCCTGCCCGAAAGGCCACTCTATGGAGAAGGTGAAGGTGGATGGCTTTCTAGGTCCTGCCTCTGGAGTGGCAGCGCTGAGAAAAAGCCCTTAGCTCCTAAGTATGTGGGACCAGGGTCTGCGCTCCCATGGGAAGGGAAGGAGAGGCTCCCAGCACTGAAGAAGTGGAAAGTGAGCCCCTCTGGCTTCTGATCCTAAGAGAAGGAGGGAAAACCCCAAGTTTTTGCCTCAGGAGATGGGCAAAAGAGGAGTCCACCTTGAAATAGTGGATCAGGAACCTTCCTGCCTGATCTGATGGCCCAAGGTTTGGGCAGCAGGGTTCCTTTAGATCTGCATCCCTCCACCCCCCACACCCCCCACCAACTCCCAGAGTGAGGGTGAGGCACTAAATGCTACAGGAGGGCACCTATGACCAGCTTCTCCCTACACCACACACAGGCATCATGTTGGGAAGGGGAGGGGAGGCTGAGGGCGACAGGGAGGAGGAGGCCCTCTTTAATTTTAAAAATGAAAATGTATATCCATCTGGGATATGTTAGAGTTTTCTGAGGGAGAAAAACTAAGGTAACTTTTGCAAGTTTCTTTTTTAAAAACCAATTACAAAGCGATCAGATTACAAAAACCTTAAAATTCATTTCATATTAATAAAACATAATCTACCAAGTAATAACAGTGCCTAAATATTATGCTAGATATTTAGAACTCTTTGCTACAATCAAAAGAGACACATGCATACATGTACAGTTGTATAGATGTATTTTTCCTCTTCTGACATATGTGACTATTGTATCACCTTTGATAACTCTTATTGAGAAGTTTTTAACCCAGAATGTGTCTGCACTCAATTAGGTGTTTGATGAAATTGGCACTTCGGTTTAAAACAACCACATTCACTGTATTTTTTTTATTCTGTACATGAGCAAATCAACCAATCATATTAGTTTCCTTTAAGATAGAGAACATTATTCTTTTGACTTGATAAATGCAAAATATTTTAATAACTGAGGGAGGAAATGCTTATAAACTATTATTAAATACTAGAGTCCCAGTGCATAAAATTTGTGCACTCAGGGGGTCCCTCAGCCGGTATTGAGAGGGCACAGGCCAGGCCAAGGGACCCCACTGGTGCACAATCGGGGTCAGGGAGGGATGCAGAAGGCTGGCCAGCCAGGCAGGGACCATGGGAGGGCTCCAGGGTGAGTCCGGCCCATCTCACTCAGTCCTAATCAGCCGGACCACAGCAATAAACTAACCTATCAGTCTGAGTATCTGCCTCCTAGTGGTCAGTGCACTTCATAGCAACTGGTCAACTGGTTGACCATGTCTGCCCCCTGGTGGTCAGTGCATGTCATAGTGAGCAATTGAGCAGCCTTAGTATATAATTAGCATATTACACTTTGATTGGTTGAATGGCCGAGCAGATGACTGGATACTTAACGTATTAGACCTGTATTATATAGGACTAGGGGCCCGGTGCACAAAAATTTGTGCACTTGGGGGGGTGCCTCAGCCAAGCCTGTGCCCTCTTGCAGTCTGGGACCCCTTGGGAGATGTCCACCTGCTAGAATGCCTGGCCAGCCTGAGTGAGGAGCTGATGACTGTTTGCAGGCTGGCCAAGCCCCGAGTGGGGACCCTCACCCCATGGGGATGTGGCCAGCCTGGGTGAGGGGCTAAGAGCTGTTTTTAGGCTGCCCACAGCTCCTATTGACCCAACATCCCAGCAAGGCTGGCTGGAATCAGGTTTATGGGGTTTATTTATCTTCTATAATTGAAACCTTGTTGCCATGAGCCAAGGCCTAGGCAGGCAACAAAGACTCATGTTTGTTTCAGCTCCGTGGCTTCTATAATTGAAACTATGTTGCCTTGAGCAGAGGCCCAGCCAGCTGAGGCAGGCAGTTTCCTCCAAAGAGAAGCCTCCTGTTAGCTCTAGCTCTGTGGTTGCTGGCCGCCATCTTGGCTGGGTTAATTTGCATACAGTTGCTCTGATTGGCTGGTGGGTATGGCTTGGCTGGTGGGCATAGCTTAGGTGTCTCGGAGTGACAGTTAATTTGGATATTACTCTTTTATTAGATTAGATTATCCTGTTTAGTATATATTAGTTTAGTCTCACAAACACTTATAAGATTAAGTAATGTCCCTAAACTTATATAAATATGATTTGAAGCTACAAAGTCTAGCTTGAGTCAAATGTCCAATCACTATGCTATACATTTCAACCTCTCTAGGACTGAGTGCATATATAGGGGTATTGCAAAGAATTAGCATTCATTCAAATGAACTAGATGTAACTAAGGGTAAATAAATGTAAAAGTGTGAACCTGGCCATTCCTGACCTTCTTTCCCAGAGCTGCGTTTTTCCCCTGAGCAGTAGTCTATGTCCAGGCTCTCAGCACAGTAACCTGTGTTGCTGAGGAATATAAAACATGTCTATGCTCACAAAAAAAGGCAGCTGGCCTCACCTATTCTCCATATATCAAAACCATTTGCTAATTATCACAACAAAAATGTGAGTACATTCATATTATTTTCAAATTTTTATTTTCCTTCTAAATCAATATGTTGTAAAAGCATTGAAATTGATAAAAAAAAATCTTACTTGAGCATTAATTTCTTACTGGTTTGCCCCTATTGTCATTAGAAAATAAATGAGTAAATAAATACAAAGTGAAATTTTCCAGCATACATTCTTTGTGTCTAAGGAAGTACCAGCCACTTTCATTCCTTAAATATCATTTGCATTATGAAAGTCTCTTTTTTTTATAGCTGGAACCTCTTCCTTGAGTTTCATCTCTCACTGCCTAATGGAATTCTTTATCTGGGTGCCTAGCATGCTTTTAAAATTAACATGTCATCATTATTGAAGCTTCTAAGTCTGTTTAGATTAAATGTATTCTCAAAGCTCATATAAGACTGCATGACTCAGGATAAAAGTTTAAATGATACATTTTCTGAAAAAAATTTAAATGTGATCATGTTAGTCATCAAATACTAAATCACTAAATTTAGAACTCATTTAATCCACCTGCTTCATTTTCCTGATAAGGAAGGAGACTCAGACCCTGAGAGAAAATATTACTTGTTCAAGATCATCATGAATTTGTAGCTGAGCTGCAACTAGAGTCTTGAATCCTATCTTTTTATAATTGCTGTTACATTTGTACTAGATATACTATGAGCCAGCCACAGTCACTACTTTACTTGTATTATTTCCTTTAATGCTTACCTGTAATGTATTATTATCGCACATTGCAAATGAGACAGGAAAAGCTCAAGGACTGATTTATGCACTGGAAGAGTCAGATTTTGAAACCATGTCTGTTTCATTTCAATTCCCTGGCTTTAGTCAGCTTCTGTAGACCAATGCTCCTTCTGTGACAACCACTTCCCTCTTATGAACGCAAATTGCATAAATATAGAAATTCCTTTAGCCAGTTTAACCATTAAACACTTCATGATGTAGGGCTTCCCACAATAGAAACAATGTATTAAAATGTGTTAAGAACCACACATGTTACACAAATGCTATGAATCCTCAGGTAGTCCTAATTTTCAAAAAAGTCTTCAAAGCATAAGGTAGCCAATAATTATATTGTGCTTTGTATTCTATTTGTCAATATGTATATGCCATATGTTTGGATTCTATTAAAGATACCCAGTGTCTCTTTTCCTAAGTCATCACAGATATTATCACTATAGATCAGTACCTTTCAAACTTAATTTCATGATAACACAAGCTATATTAAAATATTTTGGTGAATGTCAAAAAATTCTCAAAAATAATTCACTTAGTTCACTTACATTTTGGAAATCTGCATATTCTGTATGTTAATTTAAATTTGGAATGGCTCAAGAAGAAATATAAAATAAGTTTTAAACTTATATTACAATTCTAAGTAATGATAGGGGAAACGACAGGATTAAATATTAAAGGGCCAAAATACTAGGAAGAATTTAAATAAGTAATAAGCAATATACAGTTCCTCACTTACATAAAATCAAAGAGTTGAAATAATTACAGAGGCAGCTGTGAAAACTCTATATAATCCTAGATTGATATAGCCCTGAACCAACGAGATAATATTAAAAATCTTGTCCAATAGCAGTCTAATTTAAGCAGTTACTATAGCTATGAATAAGCAATTACATTTTCCCCATTATGGCCAAAATACATTATGTGGGCAATTTTTCAGTAATCCAATTCATCTCATTAAGACAACCTTAATATTTAAAAATCAGGTAAACTCTTGTATGGTTATGTCATGCATAATAAAACACCAACTACTTCTCAAAAATGTCCTTTCCATGCTTTCGTGTAGGTTTTCTAAGGTTAGACAACATACCCTCTCACCTGAATTATTGTATTAAGCTGTTCTTGTCGTTGTTGTTTCAATTTTAATGGGTCTCCCTATGGCCAATCTCATCAGTCCCCCATTACCCTTTAATGACTTCTCATCACCTTGAGAATTACTAGAAACCCCAGTTTGGGTTCTGACCAATGCCTTTGTCTTTAGCCATGTCTCCCTGGAAAACATGTTTTTCAGCCATATTGAATTCAGTGCTATTCCCAGACCCAACATTACTCTCTCCTTCCTTTTAATGTGACATCTCCCCTCGACAGATAGCTTCTCTTTCCTCTTATCATATGGTTCACTTCTCCTTTAAAACCCCGCTCATACTTTCTTTACCCCAAGTAAATCTTTCAATGACCTATACCCCAAGCTGAGCTACTCCTCTATGCTCTTTGCAGCATTTACAAACCATTGAGTCTACTATCTCCCCAACCAGAACAATCTCTTGAGACCAGAGACTATCTAACTCATCTTTGTGTCCCAGTATCTAGCTGAGTGGAACATGTACAATGTTCAAATGACTTTGTTGAAAGGTGAGCAAATAAAATAGATAGGTATTTTCCCAACATGCCTGATCAAAATAATCACTTGGATGCTTAAAAAAAAATGCAGATGCCAAGCTAATCTCCTAGAGATTCATATTGGCAAGTTTAGATTGGGGCAAAATGTTTTCTATGTTTATCAAATATTTCAAGCGATTTCATGAGGATGAACAAGGATATGGGAAAATTACTATAGCCATTTAATCATGAGAGATAAGAAAAGTTATGTTTTGTACAAAATAGCTCTGTCCTTGATTTACCTCTCTTTGAAGTATCCATGGGGACCTTTCCCTCCCCCTTTACAAGTGACCTATCTGTGCTATGCAAGTAAAAATAAAACAAAACTACAGTTTTTCATCATATATAAATGAGGGTATGAAGATAATCTATCCTTAGCTCAGAATATAAATTTAGCAACGGGATTGGTTATTACTTCAACATTGTTTTTATTTCTTCAGCCAGTGTTTTCAATGTGGCCTAAAAATGTCATGACTCAGAGTAGTTATTTGTAGAATTGCTTCAAAATATTATCTAAACCACTGTACTTTCACACCTGGCATTGAAACTACCTGGTTTGCCTAAAGAATTCCACTTACTGGGCAATTGTACAATACCTCCTGAAACTAACAATGTATAATCTTTTATTCTTTAACTCTAGGAACACAAACTTGTTCAATGAGAAGATTGTGCTCCATATCACCACCTACTTAACATACCTCACTCTTTAGTTCTTCCAATAATCTTTTCGACTCTGCCACACAACAGAAATTTTTTATTTTAAAGATTACTAATCATTTCTGATTGCCAAATCTGACAAACTCCGTTGGGTGCCTGGTAGCCTCTGTACTAACTAAGAAAAACAAGACTTTCACCAACACTTGTTCTTTGTTGGATTATTTGCTTTCCTACTTCTCTCTCTGCTATTTTTGGGGCCTCCTTTTCTAATTTAATCTTTTGCTTCCACCACTAAATATGTTTGGTTCCATTCTGGGAGTTAAACTTGTTGATCTAGCAGTTAAGTTCTTCTAAATTTGGAAAACTATTCAGGTCTTATGACACAAAACTCTTCTTCCTGTATCCTATGGTCTAGACCAGCACAGGTCACATGTGGCTTTTAAATTAACTGACATTAAATGAAATTATAAATTCATTTCCCTAGTCACACTACCCACATGTCAAGTGCTCGGTAGCACTTGCACAACACATTTATAGAGCATTTCCGTCATGACTAAAAGTTCTTCTTGGCAGTGCTAATTTGGGCAGCTGGACTGCTTGACTTTCTCACCTCTAAACCTTGGCCTCTTTAATTCCCTCTACCTGGACTATTGTCCACCAACCATATCTCTTCCTATAGAAATATGACCCTTTATTCAAAATTCAGTCTAAATATTTACCTCTCTCTAAAAATCTTTATTGATCTCTATAGCTAAAAGTGTGGCAGCTTTAATATAAACTCCCAAAGTTCTTGGTACAAGTCTTACCCATGTTGCTTTGCTCTGTCATTGCCAGTAAGAATGTCTAATCTTCCTAGCTAGAGATTAAAGTGTCCAAAGAGCTGATATTTGCCAACTGTCAATGAATGTTTGCAATATGCTAAGCTAAGTGCTTGATGTTTCTCAGATCCTCCTCCTGAGCAGTGTATGGTGTTATACCATAATAACGTTAAGGAAATTTGGATTTAAGATGAAGTGATTGGCTAAATGAAGCTTTCGAGAAGGGAAGTGATTCTCTAGGGTTACAGTGGCAAGCCCTGAATCAGCCCAGGTTGGTATAACTTCAAAGTTTTTTATTGATTTCAGAGAGGAAGGGAGAACGAGAGAGATAGAAACATCAATGATGAGAAAGAATCACTGATTGGCTGCCTTCTGCACACCCCCTCCTGGGAATTGAGTCCACAACCCAGGCATGTGCCTTTGACCGAATCGAACCTGGGACCCTTTGGTCCGCAGGCTGATGCTCTATCCACTGAGCCAAACCAGCTAGGGCTCAAAGTAAGTCCGCACTCTTAATCGCAGGGACACACTGCTTTCTCCATCGCATGCCCACTTCATGCGCCTTGTAATACGAGGCATAGCTCCATTGTTGAATGAGTGAATAGATGAGCAATGCCTTGTATGTATTAGGTAATTTACAGTTCATAAAACTTAACCAACAATAATTTATTTCCATATGATTTCCCCAACAGCTCTAGGCAGCTCTGCAGGAAACCTTATCTCCATTTCAGAGAGGCTGAGAGAGTTCAAGGCCTACTGAAGTTCACAGTGCTATGTAGTGACCAAGATACAACTTTAATCCATGCCTTTTGCCTCTAAGTTCCATCAATCAGGTTCAAAATTCATCGATAATAAAGACTCAAGTGTTTTATCTCAATATACTTTTTTCTACTTGGCCATTTTATTCTTTAAAAAACACACACACACACACACATGATAATGGAGTTTAATTTTTTGTTTATGGTAGGGGTAGAGGCAATTTAGTTATTTTTCAGTGCTGGTTAAATAGCCACACATCTAGATTTTTATCATATTGTTTTTGCCCTAACACCATTAAAATAACTTGCTTAGATTAAACAAAATTCTGGGAATGTTAATTAGCAATTTAGCTATGAATATGCTTGATTATTTTAAGTCTACTAAAAATATGCATGGGTCTTATCTGTAATTATATCTGCATGTTCTTTTTTCTCTCTTTTTCCTTCAGGAAAGTCATTTAAAATGTATTCGGGAAATATTTGAAAAAAATTAATTTTATTATTCTTATTTTCCAGAATTTTCCAGTGTTTTATGGCTGTAATTATATTTTTCTTCTCAAGGCAAAGCAATATATCACAACATCCATTATCATGTGTGTTGACAAAATGTGAGATTCAAGGAAGTAATTTTATATCCATTAAATAACAGAAAAATTGCCCTAGCCAATCAATTTTATATCCGTTAAATAACAGAAAAATTGCCCGAGCAAGTTGTGCTCAGTGGATATAGAGTGTTGGCCTGCGGACCGAAGGGTCCCAGTTTCGATTCCAGTCAAGTGCCCGTAGGTCAGTTGCAGACTTGTCCCGACCCAGGCCCTGGTTGGGGTACTTGCTAAAGGTAACCAATCAATGTGTTCCTCTCACATTGATGTTTCCCTCTGTCTTTCCCTCTCTCTCCCACTCACCATAAAAATCAATGGAAAAATATCCTTGGGTGAGGATTAAAAATAAATAAATAACATAAAAATCAAGTATATTGTATTTTTTTCTTTATTACATTAATTTCCTCATGTATTTAAACAGTTTTGTATTTTGTCTTATATCAGCAATGGCACTTAAGAGTACTATACTTATATGATATCCATCTTGGACTCTTTTGTATTTTTGTATATATGTAAGGTTAGTTAGGGGTGAGAATGGTGGTATTAAACTCATCTATTTGAGTACATTTCTCAGTCATGATGCAGAGTCTTTACAAAAATTATTTTAGCCATGACCGGTTTGGCTCAGTGGGTAGAAGTCTAAAAAGTAATTTGCCCAAGACAACCCTGACAGAAAGTGGCAAAGGTCTGTTTCAAACTCATGCCTTCCTCATTTCAAAGCCCACAACATTTTCAATATGAATGGTTGAATGGCTAGCTAGCAAATAATAGGCTTCTGGATGAGACACAAATGTGCCTGATACCTAGTCACTAAAATGTTTATAAGATGAATAAATAAATAAATGAGTTAGATGAAGCCCCATACACATCAGCTCACTTACCTCCTCACCAAAAGAGAGCATTTTCAAGTAAATATTCAGGAGAAAATACACAATTAGGAAAATGTTTCAACACTGATAGGACTTTTATAGGATTACTCTTCCCAAGTTCAATAGTCTTAATGCACAAGCAATTTGCTCAAAGTCTATAATGTCCTTGGATTTTAAGTTGAGGAATCTGATCATTTGGAAACAGAAAAGCAAGGATCTGAGCTATAGTTAAATAACTGAAATTATCCTCTTAGGACTTTAAGTGTTTCTACATAAAGTCCAAGAGATAGAAATAGGAATGATCTTAACTACAACCAAATATTTCCTTGATTCCAAATTTAACTTCTGCAATTTTATCTAATGTTACATTGAGGCATGTGGGCCCTTCACTTGTGAAAAGTTTACACCAGTTTAAAACAAATTCATCACAGAAGCAAGACTGCAAACTCAAGTAGTAGCGATGCTTTTATTTATGTTTCATCCCTTGTTTTCCATGCCTGCAGCTACCATGAGAACTTGTCTCCAATAACTTTATCACGGACCTTTTGGAAAAGCTTTGTAACTCTTCTCTTTGCCACTTCCCACTTCCACTCTCTCTCCCACTTCCATGCTTCTTACAAATGGCTACTAGAATAATCTCTCCCCAAACAGCTGTTATCACAAACTCAACACCTATCACAGTTCTCTGCAGCCTGGTGTACAATAGACTTTTAAAGTCCTTATCCTTCTCACCATCCATGGTCTCTCCTATCTCCCTGAGATTCTCCACTCGTTTTGTTTTTTCAACTTTCTGCCATGCCCTGCATGAAATAAACTTATTTTCTTATCTGTGATTTTTAGCATGTGAGATCCTAATTTAGAGCTTTAGAACATGCTTTGAAAAATACCTTTGATACATTTTCACATGGGTATAATATTAGTCTGTATATCAGTCAGGGTCCCAGAAGGAAAGAAGACTTCAACTCAGATGGTTCAAATGAAGAAAGTTTAATGAAGGAGTTATCTACCAAACTGTAGACAGCACTAAGGAACAAACAAAATGGTGAAGCACCTAGAAATTAGGAAATATAAGACAAGACTACTACTGGGAGGGATGAAGAAACAAAGAAAGAGTTAGCATTTCCACAGAAGCCTAAGTAAAGCTGGAGGCATGGCAGAGGTAGCCCGGAGGCAGTGACAGCCTGAATAGGACAGCAGCACAGCCAGGGCACAGGATCAGCAGGATGTGCAGAAGAAATGCTGAGACCTGTGTCTCCACTCACACTCCAAAATCTTCACTGCCCCCACTGGCCACGCCCAGGATGAAGGGAGAGGGGAAGGGAGTCTGGCTGTGTAGTCTCCAAAGGTCAGCTTCCACAGGGAAGACACAGAAAAGTGAAAAGGGATGGGGTGTGGCAAGTGGAGCACACCTTGTGCAGGCCTCAGGCAAGCTGCAGCCTGGTGACCAGTGGCAATTCCTGAGGTCACCTGCGTCTGGAGTGAGAAAACTGTAAGGCCTCACTGAACTCGCAGCTAGATGTCACATTGAGCAATTTTACTTGGAGGTTCAGTGTCTTTACCTTTACTGTAAGACTAATACAGTGCTCAGTTTATGGTATTATTCTAAACATCTAGCACAATAAACACTCAATAAATGTTAATATTATTACTCGCTAAATGAAAATATCCTCTAGTAAAGGATCTTATAATAAAAAAGTGAACCATCAAAGATAAGAATCAATGAGTGTTAGTGGTCACCTCTGTAGCTCACCTCTGCCCCCAACCCTTTGGCCTTCAGAAATATGGCAGGACAGTTTTCGGACTTGGCAGGCAGGCTATTCTATTTTACACTAGTGACTTGGATGCCATTTCTCTTCTTTCCACTCAGTAACAGACGGTGCCCTGGACAGCAGTGACATCTGCAGCCCCAAGGGAGAAGGGTCAGCACAAATTTTAATTTTGCTTTTGGTTTGGGGCTTTAAGTACACAAAGAGATTATTGTTTTCTCCCTGTCAGTTTGCATCTAGCTTTGCATCTGACAGCTTTTAATGCTTTATGTATTTAAATTAACCCCAAATTTATAGCTCCAGGTTTTGCTTATGTTGCTTTATTCCTCTAACTCAACCTCCTTGTTTAACAAAAGGTGAAAGAAAATGTGCAAAAGTATTCTAGCTGCCATTTCTGTATCACTGGGATGTTAGAAAGAGGGCATTCTGCTCTTTTTGAACTTCCTCTCATTATAAAATGTTAACATTGGAATATTTTAAATCATAAGAAACAAGAATACTAAAGATAGCCTATAAAAATCTGTAGGCAATTTGACTCAAGTAGAAAAAGGAACATAAAAGCTGAGAGAACACTATATGTCATGTTCCCTGGAAAGGAATGAAATTACTCTTCTAGGAGAGTAAGAATAAATAAGTGAGATGATAGACGATAGATAGATAGATGATAGATAGATAGATAGATAGATAGATAGATAGATAGATAGATAGATAATAGATAGAGGCTATATTCTTAGGAGGTCAAGTGTTTGCACTGGGAACAATTTGATCCTCTTGCGTTCGTTTCAGAAGAATTTCTGTAATAGGAAACTCTCCTGATGTTTGAATGTTATGGATGCATTTGGGCTCATAAAAATTTCCAAATTAGGCATCCCACAGAGAAAAAGCATCTATCCCTGGGTATATAAAATAGTATCCTCATTACTGAGAAACTATCCAACCTCAGTGGTATTTGTAATTTCCATATGCCCTGGGCAGTCCTCAGAGGTCAAAGGGAACACTAAAGACTATGTGTATAAGACAATTAGATCAAAATAGAATTGAGAGCTGGCCTCAGATAGCTATTTCTAACAGGAGTTAGTCACAGGACAATAAAAACTATAGTTCACATCCCAATGTTCTCCTTGGTCAAGGAGACACTGACTGGATAAAATCAGAACTCAAGGGTCATTTCTGATTGGCCTCAACCCAAATACCACAGCAACGCTCAAGAAGCTTCACAGACAAATGATTACACAGCTAATTTAGGTGTTAGTATTAGAAGATCATTCAAAGCCTCCTTCATCTTCTTAGGCTTCATTGTTCTAGACTAGATAAACGAGCTGAATTTACAACAGAATATTGAGCCTCTCTTCAACTATATAATGGATAAAAGGAGAAAGTAAAACAAACTGGGCCTTTTTTTATTTTGATGCCAGAAAGACAGATAGAATGGTCTACAATAATCATTCAGGCCAGTAAATCACATTAACAGCAATTCACTGTGAAATAACTAGATATATAGAATTTTTGGTCCTGGTTCCTTTCTCTTACCCTGAGACAGTTAGTTATTGTAATTAATTCCAGTTTTCTAATCTGTAAAAAAAAAGGGAGTATAGGATAAATCACCTCCAATATTTCTTCCAACTATTTAAAAAAGCTATTGTTTTATGTACCAAACAGGATAAAAATATGATTCTATAAAATGTAGGCCGATGTTCCAATGAAGCTGCACATTCGGTAGATCTGAAGCAGCCATCTTTGTATTAAAAACCAGATAATACTCTATCAGCCAGATTCATGCCAATTAAAAAGAATCCAGGTCACAGAAACAAAATAAACCGTTTAAACAAGAAGAGTTCATATCACAACTTATATTGTTGATATATTCCACGCCCATTTGTGGGTTATGTATGACAGACAGGTATATAGATAATAAATAGAGATATAAAGACGACATTTTCCAACTATATTTTCTAAAAAACAGTTGTAGAAAAATTTCTACATCTAACAAAAATATAAATATCAGACTAGAAATTATATATATAGTTTAGCAAGAAAAGATTAAAGATAAATAAAAGTATTTAAGTATATCTGTCATAAGAAATTATACAGTAATACAATGAATTGTACTTTTTTTCTTGTTCCTTCTTAGAATTTAATTAAAAATCATTATCCT